>CAJQZN010033923.1:0-18479 GCA_907164685.1 Colias eurytheme | reverse complement strand
AGTGCAAGCGAGAGCGCGGAACGAGCGACAAAGAAGCACAATCGGACTTTGTCACGTTCAACTATCGTCAGTAAACCGACTTTACAGACAACCAATTTTTTTTATATTGTTATGTGTATTAAACAATAAAGTGCAATAAACAAATAAATCATAAAAAAATTGTATTCTAGGATCCGAACCAACTAATTAGAGCTAGTGCGTTACGTGTTCTATCTTCTATTCGTGTACCAATGATCGTGCCGATCGTGATGTTGGCTATCAGAGACTCGGCGAGTGACATGAGTCCGTATGTGAGGAAGACAGCTGCACATGCTATACCTAAGTTGTACAGGTGAGAGAGGGATAGATATAATATTGGTTGTGTGGATCTGAATTTTAGGTAGATTTACAAAATGTCAAAACCAATTTTATAGAATGATTTCCAGCATACATTATTTCTCAATAATTATTTCAGAGGAAAGTTTAGCTGCCCACTTTGTTTCCATAAGAAGAATAATTAATAAGAAGTTTATAGATAAAATATGTTCTATATACTTATTTATATTAATTGTATTGAATTAGTATGTATAAATATAATATCAAAATATCTTGTCAAGTGGTTGTATATTTTTATTATTAAAGTATATTGGTAACACAATTACATTTATTTTGAAGTGAAATTTCTTTAGGCGCGTTCAGAGTAAAATTTCAAGGTCGCGTCATGGGCTGGCAATACCGTCACGTCATAGAATAAGGCGACGATCTTGCTATCGTTGAATCTTGCCAAAGAAGTTTCACTTCTGATACGTGTGCTCAAAACATGTGCTCTTTTTTCTATTCTGTAAATTAATAAATAAAATATGTTCTTCAACAGCCTAGATCCAGAGCAAAAGGAGGAATTAGTGGCCATCATAGATAAGTTACTATCGGACAAAGCACCTTTAGTAGTGGGTTCTGCGGCCATGGCATTCTCTGAAGTGTGTGGAGATAGAATGAGTCTTATACATAGGAGTTACAGGTACTACTACAACTACTACTGTTTCTAATACTTATTTAATAAATCATTATTTAATTAGATAACTTATAATTTAATACAAAAAGATTATGGCCTATGGTGCGATTCTGTGTAATTTTTGACGTGACAACGTCTTATAATTCGATATCGCCGGCTGCACGCACAAACAACATGACTCATGCGGCGTTACCTCGCTCTGAGGCGTTCCATGTAAGGCGCGGGACAGACACAAGCGGCGCGGCGCGCATCGGGCGCACTTCCGGCGTGGACATTGGGTGCGCTATTGGCTATTTCCAAAGTTCTTTCATACAAAATGTAGAAGAATGACGTCGTGCAAAACAGGTTGAAGAGGTGCGCTTATGGCACGCCCGCGCCCGCGCCGCTTGTGTTTGACCCGCGCCTAAGGCTTGAAGTGCGAGCGAGAGCGCGGAACGAGCGACAAAGAAGCACAATCGGACGTTGTCACGTTCAACTATCGTCAGTAAACCGACTTTACAGACAACCAATTTTTTTTCTTAGTGCCTAATTTCTATATTTGACGTTGACAAGAAATGTTCATGTCATTTTCATTTGATTGCAATTGCATAATATGAACTATGTATCACTATCAAAAGGTCATTGATCAGATTGCATCAATTCTTGGGCAGTATAATTGAAATTTATTCAAAACAATATTTTCACACTCCTTCATTCCTAAGTGAATAGGAAAACAAAAAAACAGGCATAGCATATACAACGGTATTGAACTATCGTTTTAATGAACTACATAATAATTGTACACTTAGATAGATAGATAGATAGATAAGATAGATAAAACGTTTATTCATAGAACACAATCACACTTACAAATAAAACACAAAAGATAAAAAACAGTAAACAATACAGAAAACACTCATACACACAGAAATATTAAAAGTATAACAATTAAACCGTTAATGTGCACTGCGTTCTACGAACAGGCCTTGGCTCAGCATAAATGTCTGAGTTTTTTAAAGAAACCCGGACGCTGATATTCTGCCAATGCCTCTTGAGGGCAGATAATTAAAATAAACTTAAATAAATGGATAGCAAGGGAGATAAAGGTTAAATATTTATAAAATTATAGTATACAATATCAATAAACTTATAGGTAGACAAATGAAAGGGAAATACACAATATAAGAAATAATAATAAACTTCAGGAACCAACAAGCATTCCACGGAAGGTGTAGATTAACTCTGTAGGCTTACGCCTTACGGCGGAAAGACTGTGCAAATGAACAAAAATAAACAAAGAAAAATAAATAAATATATCAAAATTATGGAACTGATTTTTGTATTCCTAGAAGGTAGTCTCGATAGACAGTTTTGAATCTTGATTTACAACAAATGTTGCGTATGGGCGGAGGAATGTCGTTCCAACATTTTGTTGCACAGTACTTGTGTACGGGTGAGTTACTTAATTAATTTCTTTTTACAGGAAACTATGTGCATTATTAGCTGATGTGGACGAGTGGGGACAACTAGCGTTGCTCAATGTACTCACAGTGTACGCCAAAACATGCTTTCCCGATCCTAATAATGATGTAAGTATTTTATTTCATATTTCTTGTTGTCTTGTCATTAAGTAATTATATTGCATGTGAGTGGTAATGCCGTGCAATTAAAAATAGACTCGCTCAAAAATTGTCCGATGCAAAACTCTGCCTACGTGTCTTTAGGCAGCTTCGTAATAAGCATATGCAATATAGTTTGAACATTACTGCCACGAAATAAGGTGCTAATTTGTATAAATATTTTATACTATGTTGATCGGAAATTTTTTGACGACCTTTTGATTGGTGATAGTAGTATTTAAGTATAGTAAATGCTTAGACACTATTTGTATATCAACTTGACTCAGAATAAAAATAAATTATAGCCTATGTCACCCAAACTCAAACATTCATTTATTCAATTAGACTACTATTTAGTAGCACTTTCAAATCGTCATTACATAAGTATTTTTAACATTTACTCATCCTTTATGTTCACGATTAACAGACACAAGCTAACCAAGCTTATGTCTGTTTAATTTATTTTGAAAATAGTTTTTGTGTTTATCCAATTTTGTTCTGCAAACGAAAAAATCGTTCCTATTTATAATGTGAATTCTTTCAGAACTATTCAAGCGAGAGCGAAGAAGACAAACCGTTCTACGATTCAGATTCAGATGCAAGTAATCCAAAACGAACATCGTCTTCACCTACTGTAGATCCTGATCTACGACTATTGCTTCGAGCTGCAAAACCACTGTTACAGAGTAGAAACGCTGGCGTGGTTATGGCAGTAGCTCAACTGTTCTACCATTGTGGACCTGGTGAGTTTTTGTAGTCTGTGCTAACTGTTGAATCGAGAAGCTATGTGACTGCTACATAGCAGGAACGCTAGTGTAGAATTAGATTATCTTAATATATATAAATCTCGTGTCACAATGTTTGTCCTCAAAGGACTCCTAAACCACTTAACAGATTATAATAAAATTCGCACACCATGTGCAGTTCGATCCAACTTGAGAGATAGGATAGTTTAAACATGTAGGTACCACGGGCAAAGCCGGGGCGGACCGCTAGTTTTACTAGAAGTTGCTTAAGCTTTGTAGTTCTGTGGTGATAGGACTGAAAAAAAAGACTACTAATTGAGAATGTTTCGCCAATTTTGGAAATATCTGTATAAAATACTGTATTAATAATAATACTGTATTATTCTCTGACTTTATTTTCATAATGTTTAGCAATGATATTATATATAGAAACAAGAGGTAGATACGTCATCAACGCACCAAAATTGCTTCCGTGAATTGGTCCTATTTGGGACCAATGCAATCAGTCAGATTGTCACTGGTCCCAGTGAGCGCATGTGCCGATAGGTACATTAAAGTTGTCGAAAATGCCTTCCTGTGTGTTCAGAAAGTGCACGTATTCGTGCAAAAAAATAAAGAAATATAAAGGAATATCATATCACAGGAAAATATATTAAATTATTACAGTTTACGAGTAAAAATAACAATTTACAATTCTTTATGAATGACACTTGCTTGACACTTGTATTGAAATAATGAAAGGGATAAAACATTGCTTCAATCACTAGTGTGACAAAGCTAGCGTACACTGTGTTCAAAGATTATCATGTAGATACGATTATTGAAATAGAACGGGTATTTTATTAATTTCGATTTGGGTAAATACTTGATTATTTTTATATTTAAATCCACACAGTGCATGTAATTGACAAATGTATCTATTTATTATATACAATGAAATCGTGATGGCAAAAATGATGTTGAATAATTATACGTATACATAAAGAAAAGATTATCGCTACTGACGAAAACTGCTATTTGCTTTTCTGTAAATAGCTATTGAACATAAATTTTATTTGTGTTTTAGACAAAAAAGGCTTATACTTCATCATTTCTTTTATTTCATCCTTTTTTTTCATCTAGGCGCCACTATTATTATCCTACTACTTATATTATATCCTACAAGTTGGAGTGATGACCTTGTACGGATTTCGGGAACTGCCTTGAAACGAATAGCGTAAGATCGGTCCTTATGGAATTCTATAAGGAGGACTATGCTCAGCAGTGGGTGTTTATCGGGTAAAATGATGATGACCGAAAACGAACACCACAGCTAGTAATAAATACTTAATACAGTTATATCTCCAAAAAAGTTTTTTCATTTTAATACAACATCATAATAATAATTAAATATTAAATGAATTTGTCACATTTCTTTACTTGTGCAGGAAACGTAACATCTATAACATTGAACCTTCTGTGTCCTTAGTCTATGCCAATTACCATGGCAACTATTTGTTTATTTATATTTAATTGGTGAATTCTTATGACTTTTGCTTACACCTGCGCGGAAGTGACAAACTATCTTTGTCTTTTTTGTTTATATCATTTTATTAGAGCCATCTCTCTTATACAGTCTGTGAATGTAATAAATTAAGTAAAATGATACTTGTATTTGTGTGTGCCTGACACTGCATATGAAGCATTTTTTTTGGATATATTGTGAGTATATAACGTATCTATACATAAAATATCATTGATGTTTAGATCACAAAGATACATGCATTTCCAGATTTTGTCAATCTGAATATCATAACAAAAAATTACCTTAGTAAAAATAACACAACAAAATTTGATTTCAGTACAAGAACTACCGCCAGTAGCGAAAGCGATGGTGCGTTTACTTCGAGCTCATGTCGAAGTGCAGAGTGTTGTTCTGAATTCGATCGCTGCACTTACTGTGTCTAAACGGGTGAGTTACTATAATTATTGGGCAAAAAAATAAAAATTATACATAAAATAATTTAGTACACGGGAGAAGTTTTAGGAAATATTGTGATTTCTTCGTTATATTTGATATTTAGTTTTAAAGCATTCAAATGCTTTATAAATGTAGAAATTTAAAAAAAGAGGTGGCTGTGAGTGTAGGCCTCACACCGGCAAGGTGAAAGCGCGGATTCGAATTCCGCCCGCATCGTGGTGGAAATCTTTCTATTCTTTTAAAAGTTCTCTTCTAAATTTTTTCTAGTCTCTATGATTTATATAAATAACGATCTAAAGTCAAGACTAACAATACAAAAAATATATTCCAATCAGTTTTTATGCAAATTTAATAATAAAAGTGTTTTTATCCAGCATTTAAGGGTTATAGTATTATTTTTATAACATTTCTATCTGTGTTCCACTTTGCAGGCGCTTTTCGAACCGTTTCTCAAGTCGTTTTTCGTGCGTAACTCCGACCCCACTCACATTAAACTGCTAAAACTGGAGATATTAACCAACTTGGCAACAGAGGGTACTGCTTCAACAGTATTACGGGAATATCAGACATATGTGACGTCGAATGATAGAGCCTTCGTAGCGGCCACTATACAAGCTATAGGGAGATTGGCTGTCGCTATAAGTACTGAGACGGAGACGTGTTTGAATGGACTGTTGCATCTGCTGTCGAGTAAGGATGGTGAGTGTTGAATGTTCTTTAGATATTAATATATCCTTAGGGGTCATCCATAAATTACGTCACACAAATTTCAGAACTTTTATACCCCTCCCCCCGTCCTTGTAACAGGTTGTCACATTTTTAGAACCCCCTCCCCCTTGTGTGACGTCACACATTTTTCAAAATAACGTTTATATTTAGAAAAACAGTTGTAGTTCAATTTGTTTAATATTTTCATTACTCGTAAGATTAAATACCCCCACTTGCATTAAAATTTGTCACTTGAAGCACACATATACTGGGTAACTTGGATTAACACATAGGATAGGATTTATCCCGGATATCCCACGGGAACGGGAACTATGCTGGTTTTTCTTTGAAAACGCGGTTGAAGCAGCGGGCGGAAAGCTAGTTGACTATAATGCAAAAAATAACTTTTTTGTACTTGAAGTATTCCGTTAAAATGAGTAAATTGTTTACATTTTTTTTTCGAGTTTTAAAATTAGTACTATGTATAACTTGCTTTGCTAAATGATGCGATTGAATTTTGTTTTTTCTAGTGTTTGAGATTCGAGGCCTTACGAATTGAACTATCGTTACTTTAGTTGTAAATTGTAAATTAAAAACTGACTAGAATTGATTATTTTGCTTGACAGATAACTTAAATAATTTTATAATAAAATAACATTATATTTCGACAGAATGGGTGGTATGCGAAGCGGTGGTGGTAGTTAAAAGAGTGGTGGGTGGTGGCGCAAGTTCGGCGCGTGCTGCTGTATCTAGAGCTGCCAAACTGCTGCGCTCGGATCGGTGAGATTTTTATCATATTGTAGTAAAAACGACAAAGATATTTCTGTTTGTAAGAGCAAATATTTTTACAATAAATTAACAATTTATTATTTTTAACATTGTTTAGGTCCATTTGAAGAATGAAATAACAATTTTGTTTAGTTCGATTCTTGGTTGAAGCACGTGAATTTTAGAACATCTTTGAATGCCATTCTTTTTCTTTTGAAAAAAAAGGAATATTTCCTTGTAACATATTTTTGATATCTCCAGTATTTCAAGTACTTTCCCTACTGTGGCCATTGAAAATTTCCATCCTGTACAAACAAACATACAATATAACTAGCGGTCCGCCCCGGCTTCGCCCGTGGTACTTACATGTTTAAACTATCCTATCTCTCAAGTTGGATCGAACTGCACATGGTGTTCGAATTTAATTATAATCGGTTAAGTGGTTTAGGAGTCCATTGAGGACAAACATTGTGACACGAGATTTATATATATTAAGATATGTACATGTTTTCGTGTTAAGTCTGGCGGGCAACGCCCGAGCGGCGGCCGTGTGGCTGGTGGCGGAGCACGGGGCGAAGCACCCGCGGGCCGCCGCCATACTCGCGCACATGCTCGCTAGCTTCGCCGACCAGGTACGGGCTGTGCGGTGGGGACACTTATTGACTCACTCACTTAACTCACTCATTAACGCACACACAATTTATTTTTTATGAGTTAATATCATTCACCGGCACACTGATCTAGTAAAACACTTGTACACACACACACACACACACACACACATTGTTTTTGACGTGACAACGTCTTATAATTCAATAGAGCCGGCTGCACGCACGAAAAAACATGACTCATGCGGCGTTACCTCGCTCTGAGGCGTTCCATGTACGGCTTGAAGTGCAAGCGAGAGTGCTGAACGAGCGACAAAGAAGCACAATCGACGTCGTTGTCACGTTCAACTATCGTCAGTAAACCGACTTTACAGACAACCAATTTTTTTATGAATTAATTTCATTCACCGGCACACTGATCTAGTAAAACACTTGTACACACACACACACACACATTATGTTTTTATAAGTTAGTTTAAATCTTTGGCAACCTCACTGAGTAATTTACACTTACGTACACTTTATATATTTTTCTAAGTTTACTCACTCATTGATAAACTCACTTAATTAGTAACACTATATTCTCATTCACTCTTGAGCGTGATATTAATAAATAATTTTAGTGTCACCCAATAACTCAGTTTATGAAACTCGATTCACACTTTTAATGATGTATAAGTACATCCATTCATGATAAAATATTCATTCGACAGCTCAATATTACAATAATGTAGGTAGTATTATATATATAACTATTTATTTGTAACTATTTATATATTGTTCTTTTTCTGTTTTTCAATACTATTTATAAGCTATATTAATGTTTTTATAAAACTTCCTTTCCAGGACGAGCTAGTAAAACTGCAACTACTTTCTCTAGCTGTAAAACTGTCAATAACGCAATCAGACACACTACCAATGTGCCGCTACGTGCTAAACCTCGCGCGCTATGACGCGAGCTACGACGTGAGAGATCGCGCTAGGATGCTACGAAAGTTCATTGAACCGGGCGATAATTCGCTGCTAGCACAATACGCGGCGCATATTTTCTGCCCAGACAAGCCAAAACCAACCGTATTGGCCAGTTTTAAGGGTGAGTTTTGTATGAAGAGTGTTGCGTTCGTTGTTTATCCGCTACGTTGTGTTGCTACGTGCGCTACGACGCGAACTACGACGTGATAGATCGCGCGAGAATGCTAAGTAAGTTTATTGGACCGGGTGATAATTCGTTTACTGGCGCAATATGCGGCCCATATCTTCTGCCCTGATAAGCTGAAACCGACCGTATTGACAAGTTTTAAGGGTGAGTTTAGTATGACAGATGGTTGGTTTTCGAATAGCGTAGCTGATTTGATGTTTATGCGCTACGATGTGTTGCTACGTGTGCTACGACGTGAGAGATCGCGCTAGAATGCTACGAAAGTTCATTGAACCGGGCGATAATTCGCTGCTAGCACAATACGCGGCGCATATTTTCTGCCCAGACAAGCCAAAACCAACCGTATTGGCCAGTTTTAAGGGTGAGTTTTGTTTAAATTAAGAATTTTTTAAAGTATTTCTCGTTTATGCGCTACGATATCCCGCTACTTGCTACACCTAGTGTGCTACGACGTGAGGGATCGCGTGAGGATGAAACCGACCGTATTGACCAGGTTTAAGGGTGAGTTTTGTATGACAGATGTTTGGAATTTGTAAAGCGTAGCTGATTTGATGTTTATGCGCTACGATGTGTAGCTACGGCTACGGCGTGAGAGATCGCGCGAGAATGCTACGAAAGTTCATTGAACCGGTTGATAACTCACTGTTAGCGCAGTACGCGACATATAATATATTCTGCCCGGATAAGTCGAAACCGACCGTGTTGACCAGTTTTAAGGGTGAGATTTTAATGGAAAAATTGTGTAATTAGATGTTACGAATGACATTTTTTTATGGACTGTATTGAAAGCGGTCGTATCGTCCACACCTAAAGTTGGTTATCGACTATCGAGTAGCCAACTTGCCATTGTAATAGAAACCATAACACACACAAATTTTTAAGGTGAAAGCGGGTCTAGTCCCCACACATAAAGTCCATTATCGTTCACAGATCGTGAGCAATACACACTAGATTCCCTGTCTCAATACATAAAGTCTACCGTTACCACCAAACTTGCCATTCTAATAACCCTACGTACCTGACTATAATACTCATTCTCGTTCACAGACCGCAAACAGTACACACTGTGTTCCCTGCCTCAATACATAAGTTTACAGTTATTACCAAACTTGTCAATCTAAAAACAACCCTACCACCCACTCACAAGGTCCACTCTTACAGATCGCGAGCAATACACACTGGGCTCGCTATCCCAATACATAGGGGTCGCAGCGAACTCATACCGCGCCCTACCCGCCGCCCCCCCGCGCGCACAGCACGCCGACTTGCGCGAGCCGCCCGCGCAAGTGCCGCAGCCTGTGGACACACCGGTATGTTTAGATATACAGGGTGTCCCACTGTTGGTATACTAAGCTCAAAGGAGGTTATAGTTTTGCATACGCTGAGTACGTAAAAAATACTTATAAAATTCCAGACGCATTTTTTTTTTCAAATAGATGAATTCTTAAAACTATGTGTACACCCCTAACAAGCAACCCGCCCAGCTTTGATACCAGCGCGTGACCTATCGTTTAAGATTATGTTTTAATAGACAAAATGCTCACATTAGCCAAGCGGTATATGCCGGCTGCGCGAAGCTAGAGGAAAAACATGGATTTTCAGAAAAAAATTTGCAAAAAATTTTTTGATGTAATTTTGTTGTTTTAGTATTTTTTACGTGATCAGTGTATGTAAAACTACAAGTCCCTTCGCGCTTAGTATACCAATAGTGGGACACCCTGTATATGTGTAAATTAAATTGTATATTGACATGATTTTATATGAGCAACTATGGAGTTTCATGCCAGTTCTTCTCCATAGATTCTGCTTTCCGAATCGGTGATAAATGTTAAAAATATGCAATGACGATTCAAAAGTGCTTCTAGAAGAAGTCTAATTGAATAAATAAACATTCATTTATTTTTCGGTAGATCGACGAGTCTTAGGCCTATTGTCCACGTAATGCTCACGTCACGCATACGCTTTCGTCAATTAATGATTGCAAGACAAATGCTTGCATCTTGCGTAGAATCAATCAAAACACGAACACGGAGCGGCAACGTCGCCTCAACCGCTCGTCATGCGGAGCGGCAACGTCGCGTCAGACAAACTTACTACATGATTGTGTTCGTCGTGCGGTCATGCGCATTATATGGACAAAATTATAGGCTTTACACTTTACGAAAAGTAACATCTATATCATGTTGACAGTTTTTCATCTGCTAAAATATTAATGCACGTACTCGTTTACAGTTTTGTGCGTATAATTAGAATTTTTATTTGTGTCTATGATTCTTTCAAATTTTCGTCGATGTAAATTTTTATCGAACTTTCCAGAAAAACAAAACGTTCTACTCGGAGCCGGAAAGCCATTCAGGGTCTTCGTCATCAGGCTCGTCATCATCTAGTGGTTCTGAAGAGTCGTCTGACGAGTAAGATTTCTAATTTTAACATAAAAGAGTATGAAAATTAGAGAGCAATGTTTTATGAAAAAAAGTTCATTTATTTATGATTTTAAAACCTGCTAAAGAAATTTTTCTGTATTTTAACGATTCAAAAGTGCTTTTAAACGAAATCAAGTTGAATAAATAAATGTTTGTTTATAATAAATCAAATATGGATAAATAATTTTGTTTAAATAGATACTTTGTAGTCAAAATCTTCTGTCATTTAATAATATCTAAAGATAATCTATCACATAAAATTAATGTTTAAAAAAATATTTATAAATAAACTGATAATTAACTTTTTTAGGGAGGGAGATAATGAAAATGAAAATGAAAACGAACAAGAGAAATCAAAGGAAACTAATAACTACAAGTAAGTTCTTGTATTCATTTTTTTATAATTGTATGGAACTATTTGATTATTCTATTTATCCTAAAATCTTATAAATACGATTTTAATTTTTTTTTTCTTTTGTTGGATTTATGTACACTTGGATCTGGATAATAGCTGATAAAAAATTGAAGAACTACAATAAAAACTATAATTATAAAAGAGCCATTTTAATATGCAACATTTGACAGTTCAATAAAATTCAACAACGTGACCTAGTAATAACGACATAGAATAATATATTATTTCGTTTTGTTAGACCTGCACATTTGCTTATTTTTTTCAATTACGATTACATATTTATAATAATAATGACCGGTACAAGTAATTTTAAAATTTAATTTTACTTATAAACCATTCTAAACATAATAAACAATTTCTGATTTAAAGAACTGACGTCGCTACAATTTTGTGTCAATAAACCTTTTTTCCTTTTAAATACCAATGACGTTACTCTAAAAATCGAAATCTGACATCTAGAATAGAATGCATTGATTACTTGTGAATAAAAATCATCATAAATTAATAAATGCGTTGTGTTTTTTTAATTATGGAGATATTTGTCTTTTGTCCTTAAATTTACGACAGAAAGTTTATTACTGGGACAGGGATTCGCCTGAAGAATTTTAAAATTGACATGTGTTTCAAGTTCGATTGACAAATGTTTCAAGTCCGTATCGATTAATTCACTTTAATCGATGTTTTTAAGCAGGTTACCTCTCTTCAAAGATAAAATTGATAGACGTCAAATGTTGCCTATTAAATTGGCTCGACTATAGTATATCTAATTTCTATCATATCGTCACAAATCAGGTCGAATTCTGACACATCGGACAGTGAGTCAGACAGCGAGTCGTCTAGTTCTGAAGCGAGTGGCTCGGAGAGTGACAGCAGTGCGGAGGGTACGGACAAACAGACTAAAC
This sequence comes from Colias eurytheme, assembly GCA_907164685.1. Classification (NCBI taxonomy): domain Eukaryota; kingdom Metazoa; phylum Arthropoda; class Insecta; order Lepidoptera; family Pieridae; genus Colias; species Colias eurytheme. Next base: position 6,201 of record CAJQZN010033923.1, on the reverse strand, counting down.
AGGACCGGAAGGTAAGGAAACACACGTTTTGATACTAGAATTTTATATTTTTTATTATTTAATTAAAATTAAAAACAAATATTATCCTGCTTTATATTCCAAACCAATAATAAAGTTTGAATGTCTGTTTGTAATATTAAAATAACCGCGGATCTAAACGCGGACATATACCTAAATTGTTGTCTGTCTGTTATTTCCGGCAAATCTCAGGAACGGCTGAACCAGTTTTGGCGGGCCTTTCACTGGCAGATAACTGATATTATAAGGAGTAAATTAAGCTACTTTTTATACTGGTATTCCCACCAGAACATTAGGATTAAAAGCAAAAAACTCATTTACGCGGGTAAAACCGCGAGACTCAACTAGTTTCATATAATTTTTTTCAGGCACAAGACTTACCAAAACAAGATGCACAAAAGAAAAACGAGAAATCGAACCTGGAACTGCTGCTCGAGCTCGACGAAGTAGCGAGCACTTTACCGACCATGACCCCCACGTGTGGTGGCTTTTTGTCACCACCCACTAATAAAAATAGTGGTTTTAGTGATGGTGAGTGCGATTTTTTTTAATTTTTGTGTTTTTTTGAAGTGAAAACTTCTTTAGCGGCGTTGAGCACTTTTTCTGTAATGGGTATAAAATCTTAAACTCGCGTCAGGACACGTGACCTGATCGAAAAAGCGTAAGACGGATGGATATCAAACATGCTCAACGTTAATAATCAAGTTTTCACTTCTGCCGGCACTCCCGGAGTGTAACCCGTCTTTTTTTAGGTTCTTTTGGGGAAGGATGTTTTTTTATTGTTTCGAAATTGTATGGACGTATGGTCGACACCGTAATAAAAGACAATATTATACAATTTTCCTGCGACATAATATTATGTATGTGTTTTTGTTATTCATAAGAATGAATGCTAGGTATTATATTGTTAATTAACACACGCGATTAAATTTAAATTTGTAAAAGTCTGTGCTCATTTATAGTATTACAAAACAAGGTAAGAACATGACTGTTTGTACACATCTCTGTCAACAGCATCAATCACTTATCTACACTAATATTATAAAGAGGAAAACTTTGTTTGTTTGATTGTAATGAATAGGCTCATAAACTACTGGACCGATTTTAAAAATTCTTTCACCATTCGAAAGTTACATTATCCACGAGTAATTTAGGCTATATATCATCATGCTAAGACCAACAGGAGCGGAATAATGCGGGTGAAACCGCGCGGCACAGCTAGTTTACTATATAATAATTCCTAATGAAATTTTGTACTTTTCCCCACAGAGGACACAATAACCCCCATAGGGGCTAGCATAATCCCCACGCGGGGAACCGAAGTGGTGTCCCGCGTGATGTCCGGTGGTTTAGCCGTTAGCAGCCACTGGACTCGAACCCCGCACCTCGCGGGGGCCAAGCTCTGCGGGGTCAGGTTGGAACTGGTGAACCACACCGCTGATGATGTACTGGATCTGAGGATTGGGAGGATGGTGAGTGATTTAAATTATCTATATATGTATTTATTAAATATTATATTTATCGTCGCCTAGTACCCACAACACAAGCCTTAATAGAGCTTACTGTGGGACTAGGTCAATTTGTGTAATAATGTCCTATAATATTTATTTATTTATTATTTATTTATTAATCATAAGTGGTTCATCCAGGCGAAAATTGTTTGTTAATAATCAACAAGCTGAAATGTGAAAAAGCTCAATGAATAATTAAAAGAATTCATTTTTAATATGTTATTTAAATATCATTGATTTTTTTTTATTGTACAATAGGGGAGCGCTTGGCCACAATCTCGCCTGATGGTAAGCTGAGATGTGGCCTAAGATGGAGCGCGCTTCCCTAAAATGTACCTGTTCACTCTCCTCTTGAAGACCTCCAAATTGTACTCGTCGGGGAACATCATTGATGTTTAAAAATTTTCCAAAACGAAACTCTGCCTATGCGTCTAGGAGGCATTGTTTTTTAATGAGCGTATCAATACATAGCAGAGTATAAAACAAAGTCGCTTTTTCTGTCCCTATTTCCCTATGTCCCTTTGTATGCTTAAATCTTTAAAACTACGCAACGGATTTTGATGCGGTTTTTTTTTTAATAGATAGAGTGATTCAAGAGGAAGGTTTTAGTATATTATAATTCATTATGTTTTAGACAAAGCGGGCGAAGCCGCGGGCGGTAAGCTAGTACAACATAAAATAAAGTTGGAATATTACTGTTAATGGGAATAAATTTATACTAATATTATAAAGAGGATAGGTTTGTATGTATGTATGTATAGTTTTCACGCATAAACTACTGGACCGATTTTGATGAAATTTGGCACAGATAATCTTTAGATCCTGAGAAAGAACATAGGCTACCTTTTATTGCGAAATATGTACCACGGGCGAAGCCGGGGCGGACCGCTAGTATTTTAAACAACGCTGTGTGATTGTGTTTATTATCCTAATCAGTTATTTACTTATACATTTCCCAGTCACTTTCTGGCGCTCGAAGTATACACCCGTTCCCATCGATCCCGTGCCTCGGTCCGGGGGCCACAACCACTGTGCTATTGGGTGTAGACTTCGCGGATTCGATACAACCCGTCGAATTCACTATTGTTAGCTCTTTGGGTATGTATATTAAGTTATAGGCAGATATAAGTAGTTAGAAAAAAAAATTGGTTGTTTGTAAAGTAGGTTTACGATCGAGATGTTTACGTGATAACATAATGCAGTGGCAGCGCTCGAGATGAGACGGGAGATCGGTCCGTCTCTCTCTCGTTATACCTGCGATCGCGCTCGTGAGGTTTTGGTGTGACACAAGTTTCTGAACATGTCACCCGACTAAAACGATTTTAATTTAAACGGTATCACGTCAATAAATAAAAAAAATTAGTGCGTGTTCTAGTGTACACACATAAGAAATGAAACTTCTTTATGACCTTATTTTTCAAAAAAAAATTTACTATAGAAATACGTCGAATCACGCGTGGTAGGGATAAGAAAAAGATGGCGCGTAACGGAAAAATGTTACGCGTAACGAAAAATGTTACACTAAATTTTTTTCCAACCCCGATAAAGAAGTTTCACTTCGAAAAAAAATTGTTGATTCGTTGGTGATATAGTTTATGTTAAAACAACAGATGATGCTCAAATTTGTTAGAGATGGTTAATTAAATTTACGTTCTTTCGCTATACATTTTTTATGGCAATATTGAAAGATTAAAAAGAAATGATTGATGTGCATACAACTGAATCTATTGTGTTAACATAGAAAAAATAATATTGTGGAAAGAGGATTTATAAAAATATTATCGTATGTAAAATAATGACATTAAATCTCATACAAAATAAATAAAATACGCTATCCATACTAATATTATAAATGCGAAAGTAACTCTGTCTGTCTGTCTGTTACTCAATCACGCCTAAACTACTGAACCAATTTGCATGAAATTTGGTATGGAGATATTTTGATACCCGAGAAAGGACATAGGCTACCTTTTATTGCGCAATATGTACCACGGGCGAAGCCGGGGCGGACTTCTAGTAATAAAATATATGCTTGCTTTTCAGGTGAAGTGTCCGTAGTACTAACGCCACCCGTGGGGGAATTGGTTCGAGCCGTCACAATGTCGGACACACGTTGGATCAGCGAGCAAAGGAAGTTACGCGGCATGACTGAGGTATACACACAGGCTTTGTAACTAACTAGCTGTGCCCCGCGGTTTCACCCGCATTGCTCCGCTCCTGTTGGTCTTAGCGTAGCCAATAACCGTCCTCGATGAATGGGCTAATCAAATCGGACCAATAGTTGCTGAGATTAGCGCGTTCAAACAAACTCTTAAGCTTTATAATATTAGTATAGATGACATAATTATACACAGACGCAGTCACACATACATGTACGCACTTAAATCACACGCATACATTAATATGTGTGCGTGACAGACTATAATTAGTCTGTCCACTATAAGAATTGCTTTTTGACAGCTCGACGGGTGATACCAGAAGTGATCATTAATTACATGGATTAATATATTTATATTATGTATTACAGTGTGACAAAAAGGCGCCAAAAATGCCGGACGACCTGCTCGTGTGTCAGCGAGTGTTCGAAACAGCGAATGTCGGTTCCGTCGATTCTCCGGCTAATTTCCCCAAGTAATTACAACTATTTTTATTGTGATCTCTAAGCAAAATTATTATTATCCCCATTTAAAAAAAAGTATCTTGTGATTCTACTCTGTGATTCATTACACGCTAAGAATTGTCGTAACATCCTTGCAAATTAAATTTAACTAAATTCAAATTCAAATTCAAAATTCAAATTAATATAAAAAATAATTTCACATTTAAAAAAACTGCCTTATTATTCGGTTGAGATAACTAGGTAATTAATTCCATTAAAACAATATTTTATAACTATAAGTATTCACTTAAATAATTTTAGTTTAAAGTAGTAAAACTGCTAAAACTTATACTTATTTTTAAATTCAAAAAAATGTTGTGTGGTTTTATGAAACCACGGTAAAAGTGAAACTGTTCGAACGGTTCCGAACACTGCTTTGTGTAGCGCATGTCGCGTGACGGTACACGCGACATGCGCTACACAGACCAAAAAGTGAAGAGACGATGTAATAAAAGTTTCACTTTAAAAATTATTTTTTTTTTCAGATTTGCCGGCCGTCTGCTATCTTCTCAAGACTTAGTGCTCATATCAGTTAAAATCCAAAATGACCATAACATGGTCACAGTGAATTGCCAAAACATGGCGATAGCGTCTATGCTCGCTAACGCAATCGCTAATTCTTTTTGTAAATAAATATTCAATTATATGTTATAAGTATATTCCATTTATCTATCGAATAAAGACTTTATATTGATCGAATTTTGTGTTTTATTTTTCTTCTGAATGGTTAATTTATGTTTGCATATAAAGAACTAACGAAACTCTATATCTCTATATCTAAAACTAAACTAAATAAAAGTTACTTAACTGTTTTGTAAGTAACTGCCTCGTTAGGCCCGACGCAGATATGGCGTATCGCAGCACAGCGCATTTTTCATTGTCAAACTATTTTCGACATTGTTTTCATTAAAATAAAATTAAAAATCAAATAACAATTTATTTTGGGGAGCATCGAAGCGTCATACGCGAAAGGTAGCGCGCTGCGCTTTTTTGAACGTTAGTTAAGAACAATGTCGATAATAGTTTGACAATTAAAAGTGCGGTTATAGCCTTCGAACTTAAAACTACAATCTATCCTTAAATATGTTTGTAAAAATCGTATGGAAAGAACGAACGTAACAGCAAAATAAAGCTTTTTACCCCAGCCACACTATGCTACTCGTCCTGCTACTCGTGCTGCTCCTCGTCCTGCTCATCGCGCTGCCGCTCGCCTCGATATTGCCGTCTGGCCACACACTGCTCTACTCGCGCGATTAATCGCGACGCTCTTCACTAGGGATGGGTCGTCGACGTATTTTTCATCAACGAGACTAGATAGTTAAATGTCGTTCATCAACTAGGTCCTAACCTAGTCATTCAACTAGTTAAAATCTTCGACTAGTCCATGTGTAAAATAAATAACTATTATTAAATAAATTCTTAAAACAATAAATTCTAATCTCAATAAAACAATTAATAAATATTTATGCTTTCTTACAAAAATTATACTCCCTAAAAAAAGTATTACTAAAAAACTTATTATCGTTTGTTTTTATAGTTTAAATTCAAAACATTGGTCTTGTAAACCAAAAATATTTTTTTTAAAAAACTTCAAAGAAAAGAATTTATTCTTATCAATAAGACTGTTTAGCCGTTGAATTCAACTAGTGCATTGGTGAGCGATGGACTAGTCGAATCGTTGAGTGTACATATAGACGGTTAATTTAACTAGTCCGTTGATTCCATGACGCCCATCCCTAATTCGCACTCGTATTGCCGGTCCTTTGACTCGCGCGCAAAAGCCGACAGCAGTGAGCAGGACGATGAGCACGACGAGTGGCATGACGAGTAACGTGGCCACACTACGTCCCTGCCTACTTCCCTCGTCACTTCCCATACCACTCGTCGAGTCGTGTGGCTGGGGCATTACATCATTATTTTAGTGTATTTAAAAAACGCGCCAACAGCAATATAATTTTTGCGCCCTAAGTTAGCCGGCAATCAAGAAATAAATTCAATCTTATTCGGATAAGT
>CAJQZN010033919.1:0-12464 GCA_907164685.1 Colias eurytheme | reverse complement strand
AGAAAATCCTTAAGGAAGTGAGGACACAATTTTGGTTATAAGAATTTTTGTATAAATGTCAGCAAAATTTGATATTACTTTTATTTATAGTAGTTAAGTGTACGAAATATTACACGATTTAGCATCATGATAGGTTATGTTGTTTAAATAAAATTCATCAGTGTCCATAACTGGATTTAATTCTAAGGATATATCCATTTATGGACATATGTCGAAAATAAACTTTTTTTAAAGGTATTAATTACATGCGCTTTTCTGTATTGTCTTTTCTTTCTGATTAATAATATACCTATCACGACCATTTCAAACAAAGGGTTCCAATATTGTACAACAATTGTCCATGACTGGATTTGCTTTGGTCCCTATAATGGACAGATATTTTTTGTTAAAATTACACTAATGGGTCCAACAACATAATATCTATCTAAACATGAAGAATATATTTTAGAACAATGGGTCATTATGTGCTGTGCGACTCGTTCTCGGCTTCATTCTCTATCACTGCGTAGAGAAGTCGCATACTTATGCGTATTGTAACGCATCTATCATAGAGAGTTTTCGGATGAACTGTTTGGATCGTTGTCTGCTGCTAAATTCCACCACCATATAGCACACACGCTTAAATTTCATCCACACCATCTTGACAACAGTTTAAAAAAAGCTTTTTGCCTCGTGCTACAATTTGTAATCCATATCGATGGACCGATCAGATTAACGGCCGAAATTAATAATATATCCGTAATCCAAGATTTAATTCGATCGCAGATATTTGCATATCTATGGATCGATCTCCTATCCGCGTCCCAATAACGAAAAGTGACAAACCATCAACAATATTAATTTCGGCCGTAAGGCTGCTGGCGGATTCAGATTGGCGATTCACTTCACGAGTGTAGCGGAATGCAAGGAAACAGAGAGATATGGCGGACTATCGTGAAGCGGGTAACATCTACCCCCCTAGAGTGATATGACGAAGAAGAAGAAGTCCCAAATGGATGGAATGGCAGTACTTTTTTTAGTTATATTTTTCATCCCTGACTTATTGAGAAAAAAACCATATTGGTGTTTCTTAACGGACATAACTCGTATCATCTCGTATTTAACGATGCATTTGTCCAATTTTTGCCTAGAAAATGGAAATTAAGACTGTTTTAAATATTATAGGTATGCAAAATAATTAATAAGTACTATTTTTTATAAATACATCCCCGATTTATTGTATTCATTGGAATACAATAAATCGGGGATGTATCATTTTCATCATTTGCATCATTTTCAAGATTCTATTGATAACTATAAGTCTTCTCCAAGTGTAAATAACTGTAGAAACGACATTAGGTACAGTCCATAAATGGGTGTTCATAACTGGATGTTGTCCAAAACTGGGTGTCCATCATTAGATTTTTCACTGTCCAACACTGGTGCAAAAAAGTGGTTTTTTAATTTATAAATAACTTCATTATTTATGCATTGTAATCTTTTTTCTAACATTGGTTACGTTAAACTAACATAGAACTAAAGGTATAACTAAACAATATCCAATAAAGTTAAAAAACCTACGAGAAATTTGCAAAAAACTTCAATTTTTTCCTTAATCTGTACAAGACTGGTGCCGTTACGTTATTACTTTTATAAAGGTAATTACATATTATTATTTACACATACCTATATTAATTAAATATATCATTATCATTATGCCATGTGAAAATATGGATGTAATGATAATGCAGAAAATTAGATTGCTTATATTTTTTTATGAAATAAATTAAAAATTAAATAAAACTAAGTATGTTTATTTTCGTAAGTATTAACAGATACACACATTATAAAATTGACTTGGACAGCTTGGACTTGTCGAATAGCCGTGTTGGAAACTCCTGTAATAAGTTTTCATAAAATTATATCATAATCAACAAACAATATTATAGTTACCTACTCATAATATTTTTAATTTAAAGTATCAAAACGGGTAAGTCCAATTTACCAATAAAACCTACAAAATTGAAAATTGTGATGTGTATGACCCTTCTTCATCGAATATTTTTCTATAAACATTGTAAACAACACCTCTTGCTTGTGATCGCAGCGGCTTTTTCGACATTTTCGAAGATTATTTAGACAAAATTCTAAAAATTATTCATCAACTACGAAGAAAACAAATAATTTGACAACCAATTTGATAGTTGTCAAATAAAGTTGCCACATGAAAATCTTTTATTTCTTAAATATAAATTTGCCATCAGATTCTGGTAGACCTATATACATATAAACCTTCCTCTTGAATCACTCTATCTATTAAAAAAAACCGCATCAAAATCCATTGCGTAGTTTCAAAGATTTAAGCGTACAAAGGGACATAGGGACATAGGGAAATAGGGACAGAGAATGCGACTTTGTTTTATATGTACTATGTAGTGATATTGGCGAAGGTATCTTTGAATCTCGCCAAGGAAGTTTCACTGATAAATTTATTACTCTAAAACAAGCTCTAAAATAATGGAAAAACTGTGTGGACAGTGTGCAGCAGCAACCGTGGGACAAAAATTATAACATAGTATAATATTATAAAAATACTCACCCAGAGTATTTTTATTACTTACATAAATTTATTAAGAATTTTCATTATATCGCTTTTAATTTTTTTTATACTATCATTCTCATGTGATTCTCATTCTTTGGATCAGTCGAAGAGACGACAGTTTCATTCGCTATTGATTCGTTACATGCCTTGTTTTCTTCTTTATAACTGTGGAAACATTGTAAATTACTTTATTTATTGTTTGAAAAGAAAAGTTCTTCATGAATAACTGTTTTATTTATTTGACTATTATACAAGACTTTTTTAAAAGCTACCTACTTTTCTTTATAACTTCTCCGTTACTTCAAATATTATTTTTGAAAATAATTCGCAATAAAAAAAAAACACAAGTAAGTAGTTAATATTTATTACTTACCGCCTTATTGTAGGCGCGATCAAACTTTTAAATACCATTTTTTCGGCTTCGTTAGCAGATTTTAATTTATCAATTTCTAGGCCATCCTTTAAATTCAGTACCCATATAATCCTAGTTGCATTATGCTTAGATATTTCGCTTACATTATTTGTTGAGGTTTTACTAACTATAGTTATGAAAAAACAAGAGAGCAGTAATAGAGCTAATTTGTACATCGTACTTGAAAAAGGACATACAACGTATGTTTGTTGAGTATTTATGTGTAAACATAACATTTGAAACACTTGTTCAAACATTAAACAGTGGTTGTCAAACTTTAACAATGGTAAGTAGGTAAAGTATCTTTTTAACACTAGAATAACATGGTATTGTGTAGTTCAAAATAAATAACGCAAGTAACCTCAACTAAACTACTTATAGGACGGTCTCAATGAAAATTTAAAAATTTCGAGATTTTATGAATATTTTCATACATTCATACTGGTGACGCCATTATTTATTGCGGCTCGGATATTAGCTGCGAGTCGCAAGGTGCGCAAGTCGAGTAGCCCGCTCTCTTGCGTCCCACTGACACCTGAAATTGTGTTCTGTACAACGACTCGCACGATATTCACAGCCGCCATAAAGTGCACACCATACTGTGCACTGGTACACTTTGGGGGTTTATTTATGGATAATTTTTAATTATCAGGCAACATTGACTGACTTTTAGCTTGCTGGCAACACTATCTTGATTCAACTGTATGATTTTGGTACACTATGAAAAAGAAAATACAAATCTTATACAAATTATTTATTTCCATAATATACAATTAATATAGTTACTTATATAATTGTACTAATATACCTGTGAAAATATAACTAATGGACCATTTATTCAATCAAATTTCACAGAGTATCAGACACATATAAAAGAAGTACATATATACCTATATTACTCATCATGACCATTCAATAGACTGTAGATTATAAGAGTATCAGGCTTGAGTGTTTTTAGTTCTAGGTAACTGCTATTGTTTTTATTATATTTTCTATGTATTGTCAGCACCAAAATTTTGCCTTGGCCTTCCTTCAAAGTATTGACTATACTTTTAAAAGACAACAGTTGATTTCAAATAGTATAAAACTTTTTATCAGGAACTTACATATTAATAAAATGCTTACATGGAGTATAAAGAATTTCTAACTATGAATATCAAACAAAAAAGACATGTTTAAATGTTAATTTTTACTCTCTTAATATAAAAAAATACATATTTATATATTATGTGGTGGCAAATAAATATAATAGGGCTTTCACAAACTGCACAATCTCAGTACCTCCTAACTTGGATTCACCGTACACTCTATCTACAAAAGTTATTGGCACTTCTCCAATAGTGAAGTTTAGCTGCCTCGCTCTGTAACAATGTAATATACATTAAAATATGTAATAAACATATTTTACGAGAACATTTTTTTTGTGTGATGCCTTTCAATGTAAGGGGCTTCTTAACACAGATGTGTGGGTGAACTGAAGGTTCACCCTGGTAGCGACATGCGCCTTGACCGGGATCTCGAACCTAGGCTTGGGCTGTCGCTTGAGTGGAGGAGGCCGGAAGGGCCCTAGTCGGATGGGTTTACGAGAACAGTAACATAAGTTTGTACTTGTAGATAGGAACTTAGGATGTTAATCTAATCAAGTATACTTACTATTTCCAAATAGTACCTATACTTGGCCAGATAAAAATGTATGTATTCCATGATTGGATACTCTGGTATATAAAATTAATATGTGAAGCAAATCTGCATCACAATACATACAGGTATATCAATATTTAAAGTGAAAAGCACCAATGAAACCAAAAGTTCTTAATTGCTAATGCAGCACTTCTTTTTAACTAATATACAAAACACAAAAGAAAAAAGAATTATTTTTACCTTATCACCATTTCCATCTGGAACACATAACCTTTTGACACACAGCTTTCCACTAGTTTTTGTAATACATCTTTCTTGTATAATCTGTAAAAAAATATTTCTACTGTACCAGTTCATGACTAACAATTGTTCTATTCATTCAAAGCCTGTGTTTTTCAATAAATATTAATAAAAAAAATGTGTGCATGTACTAGTGTACACACGTAAGAAGTGAAACTTCTTTATGACCTTATTTTTCAATAATAATTTACTATATGCAACTTTTCAGAAATACGTTGAATCACCCGTGGTAGGGATAAGAAAAAGATGGCGCGTAACGGAAAAATGTCACGCGTAACGAAAAAATGTTACACTCAATTAATTTCCAACCCCGATAAAGAAGTTTCACTTCAAAAAAGGTGTAGCAGTTCACAAAATTTGAAGTATTTTTATAGGTGCAAAATTCACAAAAATAATGACCACCCTAAAATTACATATGGAATATATGTTTTCTAATCGTGTTTATTATGACTGACTAATGACCAAGAATAATATACAATCAAAATTAGAATATTGATCGATTTTCTCACCTAAAAGAGCCAGTTAAATCAGAAACACCAGGTCTAAGGAGTGTCTGTGTAAGGAAATTAGCCCCTCTTGATATCAGCTTCCTCCTGAAGTCCCATCCATACACTCCACCACCACTTATATAGCGAGAACCAGTCACTATGTCATAGTCATGTTCTTTCTGTAGTTCTATAAATTCTGGTATGAATTTTGGCTGTTGACAATAATTGAAAATTTATATAACAAGATATATTACTTTGAACTGAAATAAAAATACTAAAAATCCATTGTAACAATTCTAAGGTATCATTAAAAAAAAATTTTAGGGCCTTCAGATACTAATTAAAGTTATGCTAGTATTATTGACCAATGAACAAACTTAAAAAATATTTTAATAGGCATATAGTGTTGATACTGAGTGGCATAATAACATTGTTCCAGTACTTATTATAATTCACTACAAAACTATGGATAACTCACTGAATCCAATTAAGTATAATAGACTTTGTGACCAAGGGCTTCAAATCTAGCTTGAAAAAAATATACAAAGCCGTTTTTAAACTTTACTTACATGGTGACTTAAATCAGCATCCATAATAATAATAAAATTGCCGGTAGCATGTTTGATTCCGTGTATATAGGCAGTTCCTAAGCCCAACTTCTTTTCACGAGGACGAAGGACGATTTTATTTGATCCATAGATGTCTTGCAACTGTTTTGCTATATCCAATGTACCGTCGGGGCTCCCATCATCTATTACTATCACTTCGAAATCTATTCCACTGAAAATCAGATAATATTATTGCAAAACATGAATAAATTGGAACACGTAATGAACTAGCGTAAAGTCAATAAAAGTAGTACCTTCCGTCCAGATATTTAATAATTAGCCATATTATGATAGGTAGATTCTCTCTTTCGTTGTAAGTTGGTAATAATATTGAATATTTATCACTTTTTGTGATTTCCGAATCCACTGTGCTGGCCGCCATGCTGTCAACTGTTGACAAATGACATCTGACAAGTGACAATAAATTATAAAACAAGGACAAACCACGACAAGAAATCGAGTTTCAGAACGATAATATTTTCTAATGTGGCAAGAATTTTTCTCAAATTTGTCAATGTCAAAACATTGGTCGTCATTTGACAATTAGAAAAATCTGTTTATTTTCTAAATTCGGTGTAAAATTTTGCGAATAAATGGAATTGCGGTTTTCAATATATTTATGTGCAGTAAATTCCGTAACTGTTTCCTTATAGAAATCTAAAACATTTTCTTCTCTTTCATTTTTAAGTAGGTACGTGGGCTATAAAACTTAAAGTTATGAAGTGAAAGTTATAAAAATCTAAACATGGGTAAAACTAGCAAAGTAGTCGTATGTGGTATGAAAGGCGTGGGAAAAACTGCGATATTGGAGCAGCTTATATATGGCAGCGTGAATTTGAAGTCATCGTTTTACCCCACTATCGAAGATATTTATGTGGCCAATATAGAAACAGATCGAGGCACAAAAGAACGCGTATGTTTCTATGATACGGCGGGTTTGGAGCCCCCCCTCACAGGCGAGTTAAAAGGTTTAAAAACTTCAATTAAATAGAGCTTTTCATGCTGAAGCTTTGTATATAATACTTGAGAACACGTAACAACACAAATGCTGCCTGTTTCGCACAACAATAATTTTAAGGATTGTACATAATTGGTTTTTGCTTGTATTTAATTGTACGTAAGTATTATAATTGGAAATTATAGACCTTACAGGAAAAATATATTGTAACAATTAATCACAAGTAGAGTACTTATTATTATCTTTTAAAATTAAAATCCATTATGTAAGGAGTCTTTAATTTGTAATTAATATTTTTCCAAAATTATTCGAAATTGACACGTCTACAGAAATAATTCAATTATTTTTTATGCAAAAAGAAATTGTGTGGTGGCATAGTTTATAAAAACTATCCACCCTAAGGTATTTTTAACTTTGTGTTCTGAAATATATCCAAATAGAAAAGTAAAATACAGAAGTGATCCATATAAAAAATCTATACTAATATTATAAAGCTGAAGAGTTTGTTGTGTTTGTTTGAACATCTCAGGAACTACTGGTCCGATTTGAAAAATTCTTAAGGTGTTAGATTATAGCAGTGTGGACATTTTCAATGGACCCTGGAGAGAAAGTACTTAAAATACCGAAGATAGCAAATTTTGCTGAAAAGAAACATTCCTTTATTTTTAAAAAGAAATAGAACTGCATTCAACAAGTTTCGAAAATTTACTTGCATCAACCGGGAATCGAACTAACCAAAAAATTGAGTACAATAGTCTTGCTAGAATCTTATAATCCATTTCATATACATATAGGTCCCAAAATAATAAAATATTGTTATTAAGTCTCAAAAATAAAACTATAATTCTTCAACATTATTCATTCTATTACTCCATATTACTAGAAGATAATTATAGTCCATTTCATATAGGTCCTCCACAGTCACCGACTATGCAGCTCACAACCAACCAAGTACTCCAGAGGCATTACCTCGGCTTTGCAGAGGGCTTTGTCATGGTGTACGACACTACGCGACCCGAGTCTCTCGACGTGCTTATGTATTTGAAGAAGGATATTGATAGGAATAAGGATAAAAAGGAGGTAGGAATTACACACATACAATATAAAAATATATTTATTTAACTACAGTGAAAAATAGACTATTGAATGTATTTAATGTTGACATGAAATGATGTGTGGGTTGTTGTTTGTGTGTAAAAAAGTATGTATGTAGGTGAACCACATAGTTTAAATCATAGTCGCTTTCAGCCGCAGCAGCAGTGTATAAATCTACGGATTTGGATGCGGTTTTTTTTAATAGACAGAGTGATTCTTGGAGGTTTTATAATTTATAAGGTTTTATACATAACAACAAAGGCCGTGGACGGAAAGCTAGTTTTTTTAATATAAGTTTAATTTTGATAACAATTTATGTTATCACACTGTAACATAACACACATCACAATATATCTAGAGATGTGTTACTTAAAATTAGTTATATTATGTTTGTTTCGAAATGTATTTTGTTACTTTTATTCTTATAAGAAAGTCAATATTTTTATTTTTCTTTATTTCAGGTTGTAATGCTAGTAATCGGGAACCGAACAGGCCCAGACGTAGTCAACAGTCTTGAAAACACATGCTCGAAAGCGTCCAACTGGTGCGCCAGAGAAAAGGTAAGGCATTTCGAAGTATCCGCCATGGACCGAGCGTCATTATATGAACCGTTCATTTTCATGACTTCAAAACTGAACCCAGTTCAAAATAAAACTGCGTTCCCACAATTGAGTACGTTAAGCAAACTTACGCAGAAAAATAATCGAAGTGATGCGATGTAACATTACCTTTTTAATCTATGCCCTTTTTGCTATCATCCATAGAGATTTATTGGCACTGGTAACCCTAGCGGTTATGTGAGAGCCTTCAGTGACGGTCAAACAATTTTTTTGTTACGGTTAGGACAGAATATAATATTTACAAATGTGCAGTTCATTCCGAATAGGATAACAATTTATAATGTTTTTGGATCTGTCTCTACCGCTTTTTCTTGATAGAATGAAAAATTTTGTGAAAAGGAATATAATTTCAATTGTCTCTTCAAATCCGTTTGACCGTACGAAGGGCTTACTTCAATACAATTTCCATCTTCAAGAGATTCCATAAATCTCATAAAATGTCATTGTGTAGCTTCTTAAAATGATTTTAAATTTGATTATATTAATCATAATTATTATTAATTTTATAAGCATTTCTATAAAACTAGTTTAGATAAAAACCACCTAAAAAGATCTGATTGAAAGCAAATTAATTTATCAAAAATATTTAATATTATGTACTTATTTTTTGGAATTGTACTTATGTATTATTTACTGTGTAGAAAAATTTACAAACATAATAAAATAGGTATGGCAAGTTATTAAAGGCATGATTCTTCTAATAGTAGTAACACAAAACTTAGCTCCATATTCATGGTACACTTTGTTTAGCAACAAAATTTGCTCAATTTTTTTAAAGAATTAAAAAAAAATTAGATCACGAGGCGGGATTTGAACCTTTCGTCATCAACCAACCGTCTTTTGCCATGACGGGGCGACGCCTTGACTTTTCGGCCAACCGTGATCCCGACAGAGCAATCGAATTTATTCTACTCATTTCGGTTTTATGTGTCAAAGGGACATTCCACACCATCTTTTTGAATGCTATAAAACTAAATATATAAAATTGGAAAACATGCTGAAGAGCTATAAATTTATAAAGAATAGAAAAAATTCGATCACGAGGCGGGACTCGAACCTCGCAAGGATTCGAGGACGGAATTTTTTCTATTCTTTATAAATTTATATTTATAAAGCATTTGAATGCCATAAAACCAAAAATATAAATGCTGAAGAGCTGTTGTCAACATGTTTCTGGCAATACTGCATGTTGTAGAGTTGATGTTTTTTTTCCCGATTCGCAACAACATTTCAATTGATTTTCCAGCAACATTTTTGATGAACTGTTAAACAAAGGTTTACCATGAACATGAGGCTTAAATATTATCGAATTTAAGCTTAAATTGCAGTGTAGGAACTATTTATTGATTTTTGTTGCACTCTTTAATTTAAATTATTTAGCATTTTAAACAAACAGGTATGTTATATTTAAGTTAAAAATGTTTAAACGTGATTTATGGTATTCAAATCTCATATAATCAGTATTTTATTTATACATGTATTTAAATACTTTATTATGTACTTAATTTGCCCCATAAAATGTAAATATGTTTTATCATTCATCTCATATAATGAGAAAGTTTGGGGCATAGATTTTATTAATGTACTTTGATAGCAGAATTTGTAGAAATTAGACTAATTAATATAATTAACCGACTTCAAAAAAAAGGAGGAGGTTATCAATTCGGCCGGTATGTTTTTTTTTTTTTTTTTTTTTTTTTTTATGTATGTACACCGATTACTCCGTGGTTTCTGAACCGATTTACGTGATTCTTTTTTTGTTCGATGCGGGATGGTGTCGCATTGGTCCCATAAAAATTTTATTCGGATAGGCCCAGTAGTTTTTATTTTATGAGCATTTTTGTCTGTATTTGTAAATGTTGCAGGTGCAAGTTTGAAGTCGGTTGTTTTTAACGCAGTTATTGACTTGTATGTATTATATATAACTATATTATATCGTTTATATTTATAAAATACATATTATGTTAATGTAGTGTGTATGTTGATTCTTAGAATTAAATGAATAAATAAACAAAGATAAGAATAAACACATTAGTGTATCTTAGTGTAAATCCGTGTCCACTGGACCTATTTTTGTAACAAAAAATGTTAGCCACCCGTTTTATAATATTGATTCATATAAAAAATGAGTTCTGATGAAAAAGGTTCAGATAGTTTTCCAGTTTTTATACAGGGTGTCCCACTGTTGGTATACTAAGCCCAAAAAAGGTTATAGATTTGCATACGCTAAGTACGTAAAAAATACTTAAAAAATTCCAGACGCATTTTTTTTTTCAAGTAGATGAATTCTTAAAACTCTATCTGTACACCCATAACAAGCAACCCGCCCAACTTTGTCACCAGCACATGAGCTATCGTTTAATATTATGTTTTCATAGACAAAATGCTCACATTAGAGAAGCGGTATATGCCGGCTGCGCGAAGATAGAGAAGAAAACATGGATTTTCAGGAAAAATTTAGCAAAAAATTTTTGACGTAATTTTGTTGTTTAAGTATTTTTTACGTGATCAGTGTATGCAAAACTACAAGTCTCTTCGCGCTTAGTATACCAATAGTGGGACACCCTGTATATTAAATACTTAAATTATTATCATTAAAATAAATAAAAAAAGCTATCTTTAGATGAAGAAGAAGTTTCCAATTTGCAAACCTAATCTTGATATTATTGCTTAAGAATGTAGTATATAATGTTGGTATACCTTAAGATATTATGTAAACTAGAATGAGATTAGTTTATATATTTATAATTTATTAGCTGTAAACAATTAGAGATAAACTACGATAACATGGCGCGCCCCTCCAAAATTCAAAACGTTTGAAAGTACATATTTGTGAAAGTATTTACAATGCACCACCAAGATTCACAACGCATGTGTGCGTAATGAGACGGCCGTCAAACAAAAACAAATCCACGGATTTGTTGCTCGACTAGTCACGCTCTAATCGCTCATTATTATTAGTAATGGCGCTGCACTGACGTATTCTATGAAAACGACACGTGCGTTGTCTTGGGCGCTCGGCAACTTATGATTAGTTGACCAACAAATCTGGACGTAAAGTACTAAAGACGAATACGTACAACTACATACAAACTCCTTCGTAAGGATGTCACTACACACATTGAAACAGTAATTTGGAGGGGCGCGCCATGTTATCGTAGTTTATCTCTACTTAATTATTAATAAATGTGTAAATTATTAAATAATTATATATCATTATTTTGGTTTATAAGAGTATAATATAATAAGTGGAAATCTTAATCTTTATTAGATTAAATCTACGAATAAAAAGTATTGCATACATTATAAGTACTTAATTTATATGTATTTCTTTAATATATCATGAATGGCTAATTTTTTAAATTATATAATGTAAGCCTTTTATTTATATATTTAAAAATAGTTAATAATTTTGATTTATTGTTGACAATATACTTAATCTGATAAAAATTAAAAAAAATAAGTTACACAGATGTCGAATATATTCTCTCATAATTAAAATTAAATTAGAGTTAATAAAATTAATTCTTTAAGTGCAATATTGACACCTAATATAAAATTACTAGAATAAATGATGTACAATTATTATGTATGTGTATTTTTTTTCTATTTTCTTTTTCACAATACAGTTATTAAGCCAAAGGCTTTAAAAATTGCGAATACTCGACCGGTCTGACCAGTGTAAATGAGACCAAGTACACAATATTTGTGAAATAATTGTATTTTATAATAATTTTTATCTCCAGAAATACCCAGATTAT
>CAJQZN010033916.1:0-15268 GCA_907164685.1 Colias eurytheme | reverse complement strand
TTTATACTTAATCTGAATATTTTTATAGAAGCGGATTTTTACACATTATGTATACTTTTGCTCATTTTATACAAAACATTACTAATTAGTAATTACTATGCCCATTACATACAGGAAACTTAAATAAAACACACATTATTTACAATTATTTATTCATCATCAACGTCCGTGGACAAATACCGGACCTCCTGGTCGTTACTCACTCGACCACGGAACCTCGCGATCGCGATACGACCACGGGACGACCGTGCGAAATTGTTCAGACATATCGCACTGCCGAATAGAACTGATACTAACCCTAGGGTCAGTAATATGATGAGTGTACTGCTTGACTTTGATTCTGAAAATAAATTGTTATATCTTAATTCTTAATACTATTATAAAGGCGAAAGTTTGTAAGTATGGATGTATGGATGTATGGATGTTTGTTACTCTTTCACGTAAAAACTACTGAACCGATTACAATGAAATTTAGCACAAATATAGAGGGTAACTTTGATTAACACATAGGATAGGTTTTATCCCGGAAATCCCACGGGAACAGGAACTATGCGGGTTTTCCTTTGAAAACGCGGGCGAAGCCGCGGGCGGAAATCTAGTTAGTCCATACTATTGTTATCGTGTGTGATAATCACGAAAATCCCACGGGAACAGGAACTATGCGGGTTTTCCTTTGAAAACGCGGGCGAAGCCGCGGGCGGAAATCTAGTTAGTCCATACTATTGTTATCGTGTGTGATAATCACGAAATGGAGCAAAGTTAAATCAAAGCTTTAAAACAAGTAACGTAATATTTTTTATTTATCTAAATATTTTTTTGCTCTCTGTCTCTTTATTTTTCTCAAAATAGCTGGATCGATCGTAAACGAACTTTTATTGATGGATATTGTTGTAAATTTTGCGTAGCTTTATTCAGTTAAGACCAACCGGGAGTTATACCACAGTTGACAGATATATACTACGTACATAACTTAAGTATCTAATCTGTGGTTATACGAACTATCGCAATTAGGTATAATTGTTATTTTTTGAACCTATAGATCCAGAGTATCTATTATTCTTTTATTTCAATAAAAACAACATTACAGACAGAATTACATAAGCCTTATGTAATTATTTATAGCCTTATGTAATTAAAGCTCTTATGTAAGTATTTTCCCGTAATCAGGCTTTGATATTTTATTTATCACTCCATTAATCCAGCGGAATTAACAACAATTCTGGCTTGGAGCCCAATTATAGTAAGACGCAATACATTATTCAGTGAGCTTCTTTCAGTCGTACACAATTTTCTGCTGAGAAGCTCTCTTCAGTTTACATAATGTTTAAAAGCTGTGTTTACAGGACATATTAATTTATCATGAATTTTTTTGTAAACGGGTGTTTTATTTTTTAAATTTAATTGTGGTTTGAAGGAGCTTTTGGCCATTATAAGAAAAATATTGAAACAAAATAAATTCCGAATTATGAATACCTACGAGAAAATTGTTTGATCAAAAATTGAACATTTTATGCTATTTCATCAATAATTTATGAAATTGATTTGATTATTGACCAAATTGTTAAATTAATAATAAAATAGATCTTATGTACACGATTATAAAGCTTACCTTCAGGTTTCTGCGGTTTAATTTTCCTTGTTTCAACTTGTTGTTCCTTTTTAGCTTTTTCTACCATTTCATGATAAACGTTATGGTTTTCATACGTTCTTGAGATACCGTGAGCAAACTCTGTTGTAGTTGAAATTTTTGTAGTAGATTTTGTGGTCGTAGTAGGTTTCCTTGTAGTAGGTTTGGTAGCTTTTGTAGTAGTTTTAATTGTAGTTTTGGGAATAACCTTTGTAGTCGGTTTCTTCGTGGTAGTAGTAGTGGGTTTTCTAGTGGTTAATTTTGTAGTTGGTTTTTTCGTTGTTTTCGTAGTCGGTTTTGGTGTGGTTGTTGTTGTGGTTGAAGTGGAAGTGGTAGTAGTAGTACGAGGAGTAGTAGAAGTAGTCGTTGTCGAAGTAGTTGTAGTAGAAGTAGTAGTAGTAACAGTAGTAGTAGATGGCGTCGTGGAAGTTGAGGTAGTTTCTGGTGTAGTGAGAATAAGTTTTTGTGTTTGCGGCCCGATTTCTTCTGTACTATTTACTGGAACCATATCGTCTAGTGGCGTCGTTGAGTCTGTAAGAAATGCGAAATATTTAGTTTTATAGTTTCGTTTGTTTTTGTAGAGAGTTGTAGGCTGTAGCGTATTTGTCATTAAAAGGTCGGCAACACGTCTATGAAACTTCTAGTGTTACGAGAGTGCCACTTTGCTTGCTCTGGCATTAAAAAACATAAATTAAAATGTGTTTGAAAATATAATTAAAAAAGTAGGAAGTAGGTATACTGGATATAAGATAAGTAAATCTTTTTATTATTGTTTGTATTAACAAAGTAATTCTTAATGGATTAATTAGTAAGTTTAGATTAGAGAAAATACATGTAATATTTTTCAATTTGGAGGTTTACCCTTAATTGCATATGGTACTCAAACATAACTGGTGAAATATACCTACTTGAATAATATACATGGTATACGTGGATATAGGTACATAAACAACTTATAGAAAAATTCTCATCTATCGACTATTAAAATAGTAATATTCTCACTAACCAGGCATAAAGATACATATTTCGAAGAAGTCCGGACAGCAGGTGTCCTCCGCGAGGCAGTACGGGGAGCAGCTACATCCGATCTCGTTCAATTCTGTCTGTCTGATTGCGCAGCGACCGACGCACGAGTCTGGCGCTACGACAAATATTATTATTTATTATTAAGTATATAACAAAAACAGATTACCAATTGACACGCGATGGAATAAACTTTTTTATAAAATAGCTAAAAACCGCCGTCAAATTGTCAGAACTTAAACAAATTTAAATAGGACCATATGGCAGGCACCAGCTCCCAAATAATTATCAAAATCTGTTCACCTAGTCGAAAGTACTGATGTAACAAACCCAAAAAATTAAATTAAATTGAGACCCTCTACTTTTTCTGAAGTCGGTTGGAAATAATTTAGCATTCTTTTATTGAAAGAATTTTCGTGATTGGATAGCTCGATCTAATTATATTTACTATACTACTTACAAAGACTCATAATCTATCCATAGAAATAAATTTCAGTGGACATTTTTTTATTGTCGATAGGGCAGCGCTTGACCACAAGCTCGCCTGATGTTAAGCTGAGATGTGGTCTAAGATGGTAGGTACGCGCTTTCCTAGAAGGCATTAGTGCAACCACGATGGACGTAAACTAAAAATGAAGAAAATAATACGGTTCCATGTTTATCACTTACGTAATTTAGGCGAAGGAGTGACAGCCTTACTGGCTGCCTCCGTACAGTTACTGCCCTGAAGAATGGCCACGTCATCTATTGCTATGTCGCTTGTGAAACTGGAGCCTCGCACACCTTCTATTATGATCTATTAGAGAAAAAATAATCAAAATCCTATTAATATAGATCATTAAAGAAAAAAATAGGTACGTGGAGAAATTACGTAGGTGATTTAAAAAATGAGAACTATACTTAAAGTTTTTAAATTATTTTATAATATTACTAGCGGTCCGCCCTAGCTTCGCCCGTGGTACATGTTTATGTTTTCTTTCCATAAGAACCATCCTCGTACTTCAAGGAATATTATAAAAAAATAATTATCCAAATCGGTCTACCCGTTCACGCGTGATGCCGTGACCAAGGAAAACGGGTTTCATATACCTACTCTATTATGTCTTTTAACACACGTCTCTTTCAATAAAAAAATCTTGGGAAGTATTTTCAATGTATATTGAAGTATTTTATGCAGTTGTAATTAACATAACTAACTAGTAACTAACAACCGTTTTAACCTTATTATAATGAGTAGTAAATACCTACCCGTAATTTTGCACGGATCACCAAAGTAATAAGCAAAGACAAAATAAAATCAAATAACTACAATATCATAAGAAAAATACCTGAAAATTCTCGGAAGAATTCTTTAGTTTTGCAACATCATCAAACCAAACGTCGCCCAAATTACCCCATCTCTCGAAAAGAATATATTTGTCTCTATTTTCAGATCTTAATATGGTTTGCATATCAACATTTTCCGGTTTCTGGTATACTCGAAGACCGCCGCAAGTTCTGAAAAAAATATGATAGTTATAATTTAAACATATTAGACGTAGGTGCCAAGAAGTTACTGAATATCAATAATAGCTAGCGTAAAATATTGTAGAGCAATTTGTTCGCAGTTGTAGTGTTTCTCTATGTAATAATCTATTTAATTCTCGTTTTTATCTCACATTATTAAAGTGAAACTTTTATTACATCGTCTCAAACTTTTTGGTCTGTGTAGCGCATGTCGCGTGTATCGCGGCTGCCGAATAGGTAGATATACCTACTCGGCAGCCGACCGTCACGCGACATGCGCTACACAAAGCAGTGTTCGGAACCGTTCGAACAGTTTCACTTTTACCGTGGTTTCATAAAACCACACAACATTTTTATTTATAGATATGACAGAAGGAAAGAAAGAAAATTGTAGTAATTGGAGTGACAGCAGGTACAAAGAGAGCAGTATAGAAAATGTCGTTATAAAATTAACGAAGTAAACAAAAATATAGGTACTGTAGCTACATACTCTGGTTAAGAACCACTACAAGATATATTTCTAAGAAAGCCAAAAACACCGTAAGAACAGAACTTAACATAAAACTTTAAAGTACCCATGTAATACTTACTTGCCAAACATATGATAGTAAAATGAGAAACATCCATCTTTGGTCAATGAATTATCAAATATAGGTGATATTAACCGCGCAGTATCGTTCTCCAGTCTTGATGTGCTTTCTATGTACATGTAATAACCTAAAAATTACAACATTATAAAAAACATTGATCAAACTGCTAACATCTATAAATTATTGAGTTTAACGGATTTTAAACGCGATTTATACATTATTGATTACATTAAAAACCTGACGTTTCGCAAACTTGAGCGTGATCATAGGAAGACTTAAGACGACCGAAGAATAATCGGGCTGAAAAATCGGTCTTTTCCGTTAAAGTCTTAAATGTATAATTCTCTCGTAAACTAAAACACAAGATAATACTAAACTGGTAATATTTTAACATTTCATGAAAATGATAGAGCGAATTACTTAAATGATCATTTCTAAGGTATACGAAACAAAGAACTCAACAAAAGTTACAGATTTATTAAGTACCATCTCTCCCTTTTCCCAAAGTGTGATCAAAAGACGGTCCAGTAAATAGGAACGAGCTGGGTGTCCTCTTATTCAATCTCTTCCAGTCGAAATCGTGTAGTTCATCCTGTTTCCAACCGCAGAGGTCTGGACTCTCGAAGTCACAACTTAATTGAGGAGGCTGCGAGCTGTCTGGAAAATAAATTTAGATATATAGAGACTGTCTTAAAGTTATCATTAAATAGGTACGTCTTCATTATTTTGTAGCGTAGTAACAATATTTTAATTATTGAATCGTTAAAATGATAATGCGAGCGAAAGAGAGCTATCTCTTATTGCATTTTAGAAATTCTGAAGTTGATCCTCGGCAGGAATAAATTAGTTAGTGAAAATTACATGATAATTTCATTTTCTTTGCTTGTTAATATGTGAAGTAACTATCTAACTAATAAACTGTCCAAATATTTCCTAATATTCCACTTATTGAAGTGAAACTTCTTTGAGCGCTTTGAGAATAAAATATCAACGTCACGTCATGGTATAAGGCAACGATTTTTGTATCTTTGTATCTTGCCAAAGAGTGCCACACGTGTGCTCGGCTCACGCTCTTTTTTCTTATATACAATGTAGATTAAATAAATCAGTATTACCAACACACATAGGCGCGGATGCGTTCCACTGCACACCATCACATATAATGACAGACGAGCCAACCAGCTTGAAGCCTGGCAGGCAGAAATACATCACCCAGGCGTAGCCATTACTGGGCAGAAAGATGCCATTCGCTACCCGGGGTACACTGCAACCAGGGCCTGAAATGTTCAGGGAATATCATCACCAGGAACATCAAATCCTTATTATTAATACTTACATTTATACCTAATCAATGACAATAATAATTGATGTTCCTACTGCAAGTGATTCGCAATTTTGATTTATCCTCAAGATAATAGTATGGTTACATTTATATGTTATACTATTTTAAATGATTATTTTGATAACTCGAGCAAAGCTTCGACCTGTTAAAAATTATTACTTATAATAATTACAAAAAAATCGGAAAGTCTGATTATGTGTGAAGATTGATTAAAATTGTAATAACATATATAGATTGTACTATGTATGTACTTTTAGCATCTATGCTAAATATGGTGTAATATTACCTATCATTTGTACTCTAGTACAAATGATAGGTAATATTACACCGGAATGCCGGTAATTTTTGAAATTTTTTGCACATAAAGTTCAGCTTAAAACAAGCTAGTTTAACTTCTCAATGTACTCACGAACACACACAGGCATAGGCACGTCCCACTTCCCATCCTTGCAAGTTGCGTACTTGTTCCCCACGAGCTCGTACCGTGGAAGGCAGATGAACTTCACGAACCTAGCACGCTGCTTCATGCGGACCCTGCCGTGCGCCAGCCGCGGCATCCTACACGATATGGTGTCTGAGTATGAGCTAAATGATGCTGGAAGAAAATTAAATCCTTATCAATATCACTACGAATGAAACAAAGACACTTTCTCTGTCCCTGTCCCTAAGTATGATCTTTAAAACTACGCAACAGATTTTGTTGCTGTTTTTTTAATAGTCTATACAATGATTAAAGAGGAAGGTTTATCTTATTATATATAAATCTCGTGTCACAATGTTTGTCCTCAATGGACTCCTAAACCACTTAACCGATTATAATAAAATTCGCACACCATGTGCATTTCAATCCAACTTGAGAGATAGGATAGTTTAAACAAGTAGGTACCACGGGCGAAGCCGGGGCGGACCGCTAGTATTATATATATGGTTTTAGACACGGCGGGCGACATCACAGCCAGAAAGCTAGTTATAAATATATCTTTAAATTTATATTTTGAATGCTATAAGAACTAAAAATATCAAATGAAATTCTTAGTAATTGAGATTTTCAATGTGGTAACGACACACCAGCTCCATCGATCTACATTAAAAGATATACTGATACGTAGTATGCTACAGATGATATTTGTATTCCTGATTGATATATTTATGAATTTAAGCTTCATTCACCACTCATATTGTAAAAAAAGAAGAAACATATAAACGGCTTGTATGGTGACATACAAACAATAGATTATATTTTTGGGATGAAATTTGCCTACCAAGAGAGACATTAATTGATATCCATGATGGAGATTTTTAATAAGTTCAAATTCTAGCAATTGCATTTTCAAATATTATCAGCCTTTTGAAAGCTTTTCGCTTGGAAAATTTTTGAAGTTCCTCACATATGTAACACAGTGAGTAGACACAGTGTAATAAATAAATAAACCATGTCTTCAACCGCCCTTTTTTAGATTGTCTGTAAGTTTCCCATCACCAGGGAATCTTCCGCTCTCAGTGGGAATTGAAAAGGTCGATAGGGTCACACCTACGCTACACAACCGGAAGTTTCGCCCGAGGACAACAATGCGTGCATCCGGTTGATAATTGTTTATTTTCAGCTGATGCAATGTACAAATAGTTGGTTCTTATTTTACTTACAGTCAATTTGTTAGAAATATTTTATCGAAAAAGCTCGAGGGACTAAAAAGATGTTTAAAAATTGCTCAAATCTCTCGATAGTTTTGTTCTTTGACTCAATTTATTTATCAATTAGTTACTTTTTTAGAAATTTCATTAATCGTAAAAGCGATTGCCAAATAACTATGAATAAATTTCAATTAAAATTATAGGCCATTAATTTATTGAAAAATTATTTTTCATCGTTACTCTACAGATACCAAACAACTATACAATTCTTAGGTGTATATTAATGTACCCTTGGCTATATCTACATAGTATAAAACAAAGTCGCTTTTTCTGTCCCTATGTCCCTTTTTACCTATGCTTAAATCTTTAAAAGTACGCAACGGATATTGATGCGGTTTTTTTTTAAATAGATTTTAGAACACAGCGTTGAAAACAACGGGCGAAGCCGCGTGGAAAGCTAGTTAACAATAAATTTAGCTTTGGAACCAAAGAAAAGCTAAACTTTCCTACTACTTCGCAATTATCGATATCGCTACCTTTCGCTTTAAATTGTTTTTGCATTCAACATTCAAAAAGTATTGTAGAATAAGTAGGAAATTACTTAAAAAAACTTGTTCTCTAATACATATTTAATTAACTAGCTGTCAGAAGCAGTTTAGCATCAGGTGAAAAAGTAGTTACCTACCTAGTATCTATCACTCTCTAATGTTTTTAATATCCCCAGAAATCATATACCTATCACAAAATCGCGGCGATGTGATATGGTTGTGACGTGAAAGAGAGACAAAGAAACACACAAATATTAAACTCAAAACTCAAACTCAAACATTTATTTATTCAATTACTTCGAGAAGCACTTTTGAAACGTCAATACATTATTTTTAACATTTACCACCGATTAAATATTAGTAAATCGTGTTGTGTTACTAAGAATATGTCCCGGCTAACGTTATTCTGCCAGGACACCCTTATCACTTAGTTCTAGGAGATAGGAGATTAAAAAATAGTTTCTAGATACTTAATTATACCCAAAAATTCATAATAATCGGTACAGCCATTTCAGGACATAAAGACATACGAAAATGTTTTATATGTCGCAGCTAATTAGCTTTATCAGCCGTTGAATTATTAAGAGCCTAGTCCCTTTAATCGACGCCGTTCAGTTAACGAACAGAATCCTGAAATTTGTTATGAAGTCTATGGAAAAGTTGATTTTTAATAATATCATAAATTATTAAGTCTACACGTTTGTAGGTACGGATCCAATGGTGCACATTGATATTGGCTATAAAGTTTTAGATACTTATTAAAATATTTCAAATACCTAATCAAATTTTA
The DNA here is from genome assembly GCA_907164685.1 of Colias eurytheme. Taxonomy (NCBI): domain Eukaryota; kingdom Metazoa; phylum Arthropoda; class Insecta; order Lepidoptera; family Pieridae; genus Colias; species Colias eurytheme. The sequence continues at coordinate 6,210 of CAJQZN010033916.1, read as the reverse complement.
CCTACCTTTATGTTAGGTAGCAAGCATCTTTTGTATCGTAACAAGATTTTATAAACGACTACTTTTGGAAATATTATAAGTAAGGGATCCAGTATAAAAATATTCACGATTAAAGTAACTTATCTATAAATAAAAATAAAAATAAAAATCTCACCTGTTGTAAAAGGAACATGGGAAAATCCCAAAACAAACAACAATACAACACTATTCAATAACATTTTACACTAATTTAAAATAACTTCATAAATATTAAAAAAAATACACTAAATCTGCTTAAACTATACAGTACACATCGAACTAGGTTGTGTTCTGCGGTCACATATTTTAAAATACTACATAAAATTCATGCTTTTGTTACAATGATAAGAATATGTTATGTACAGATACACCAAATTAAATGGTGGTCGGAAATTAACCAGGAAAAAACAGCTTTGGTATAGTGTATGGATTGTGTTTGGCCTTCATATAATAGCATTTTTGTTCAACATATCAGTAATTACTTATAATTAATTAAATCATTAGGTACTGTATTTTATTGAACGATTGTAAATACTACTTGCAGCAACTGATCTGTTTTAAAACATTTTGTGTGCATTCATCGGATTGTACATAATTACATAACATTGTATTAGATTTTAATTATTTAGAATGGAGGTATAATGTTGATGACCACCTGTCCTTTCTACACATTTAATCTTTGACATAAACGGGATGTGCCGCTGAGTTTTATCAAAGGAAGCGGACTTTTCACTGAGTTATGAATACTATCAACTACTGTTTTGTAAAAAGCGATTAAGCAAGCCCTTAATCGTATCTTATCAGTTACCCCAAACTTGCTGATTCATAAACATACTAGAACTATGACCAAATGATTACATTTGTGATATGAAATGACCCTACAGATTGCGATTTCTATAAAAAATAATTGTGTATGCCTAAAATTATTATTAAAATTGTCTCTTTTAACAGTAGCTGGCGCCTCGCATACGAGTATTACCTACAGTTGAGAGGTCCTTGATCTCAATGCATCAGGGGGGATAAAGTTTCGAGAGATCACAACAATTAAACGAAAATAACAATTAAATTTTTGAAAATTATTGTACTTTGTAAGATGGTTAAACTTTGGTTAAACTGAAACGTTTTTGAAGTTTTTTTTCAGAAAGCTTAAAAGCTCAAATATTCATGAGTGACGGAGATTTTTAATACCAAATATGACCAGCATGTGGCACTGATAAAATTGTATTTAAAATCTTGTTATTGTGGCATATGTTACGTAGTATAATTACTTAGCAGTTACAATGTTTGTATGATTTCTGATCTCTCCTTTATTAACATAATTATAAATTGTTTATAGCTTTGATAATATAAATTTTCAATAGAAAAAAATGAATCACGAGGCGGTATTCGAACCCGCATCTCTCGCCTGTACTAGTACTATTTACTACCTGTATGTATTTAGATAGTAGCACAGAATACTTATTAGTAGCTAGTAGTTAAATAAGTAAAGGTTAGCCTTTTAGTAGTTCGGAAGTTATATTTTTTGTAGTTTTACCCTGCATAATAATGTAACTATCTATGTAACTATCTAAGTCTTGTAAATATATAATTATTATTTATTTATTTATTATTTATTGTACATTAGGTTTAATCTTATTTTATAATATCTTAATGGATTTAAATGTACAAAAGGCGGCCTTATGGCTCTAAGCCATCTCTGCCAGGCAGAGAAATATACAGATATAGAAAATCCTGAATGTAGGATTTCCGGTTAGTACGCAAGTAGATTCCTGATAAAAATTGTAGTTATTTCAGGGGGCGGCTTTAATAATTAAATAAATGGTAAAATACGTGCTGATTCATGTAATTCTTAGAAATGTTATGAGCAATATTTTTTATTATACTGCATACTAGCTTCATACAGCGACTTCGCTCGCGTGGTACCGGCATAAAACATGTTATTATTGTATAATATATAGATATTCCTAGACCCAGATTATCTCTGTGCTAAATTTCATCAAGATTTTTTTAGCTGTTCTGTTATCTGTAGTAACAACAGTCCATCGAAACTTTAGCTTAGAAACACATAATATACTAGCTGCGCTCCGCGGTTTCACCCACGTGGCTCCGCTCCTGTTGGTCTTAGCGTGATGTATACTTTACGTGATATAGCCTTCCTCGTTGAATGTGGTATCTAACACCGAAAATTTTCAAATCGGACAAGTAGTTCTTGAGATTAGCGCGTTCAAAAAAACAAACAAACAAACAAACTCTTCAGCTTTATAATATTAAGTATAGATTATGTATACCTTATTTATTTTAGGGATAAATAAAAGTCATGAAATTAAAATGAGTGTTTTATTTCAATAAATAACCAAAATACATAATTTTCAACATATTGTACTATTTTTGGCAGCCCTGTTCAAATTTACAATCCTGAGGTAGCAAACATTGTGATTATAAACTATAATAATAGTTAAATTCTGAATTGAATAACATTTTCTCTTAATAACTTAGTACACGATACACTTTTTATAGGAAAAAAGGCACTAATGGCATAGCAATAAGATCTATTTCCTTTTTTTCATCTCGACGATCGTGTCGGTAAGCTCTTGCACATTATTTGGGTATAGTCCATTTCGAAGACTTAATTATCCCACACCTTTATTTGTAGAACATCATTTTTCTTCATTGCCTGCATTAGTTACATCTTTGTGTTTTCTGAAAATGAAAAAATATTCACATGTAAAATTTCCCATTCAATTAAATGACGTCATTCAATTAACACGCTAGTCATTCAACCAAATAGCAGATTCGACCAGATGACTGCGACACATATATTTGTTTCACTGATTGATTTTCTTTACGGACAAGTAGTTATCAGCCTTCTGTATTCTGCCAGACCAAGACATTTTTTTCTTCATATCCACCGGGAATCGAACCCAGGATCCCTTAGTACTATGCTCACGTGTTACTGTACAAGTTGGCTTGAACTTTTTGACAGATTTAATTTTTACTGATCAACATTACTTTCCAATGATGAACATATTGGAACGAAGTTACTTATCGCGCGTTGCAAAATAGGGCTAGACGGAATTTAGACCAAAAATTGCAACGACACTTTTTTGCTATAGATAGGTGTAAGCCGTGCGGCTTGCGTTTGTTGTTCTGTGTCTCTCTCTTTCATAGAAAGAAAGCTAGTTATTTTAGGGCCGATTTTTCAATGCTTGGATAAAACTTATCCGTCCAATAAAGTATTACACGATAATATTGAAATGTCATGTAAACTGTCAAATACGGGCAATTAGAATGCGTTTTTTAAATGGTAGTTTTATACATTATTCAACGAATAAGTTTTATCCAAAGATTGAAAAATCAGCCCTTAGTAACTTCGTTCCATCTGGATGCCCTTTGACACCTCTCAAGTTTCAATTTCTTAATTTAATGATTTGGGGCCGATTTTTCAATGCTTGGATAAAACTTATCCGTCCAATAAAGTATTACACGATAATATTAAAATGTCACTTAAACTGTCAAATACGGGCAATTAGAATACGTTTTTAAAATGGTAGTTTTATACATTATTCGACGAATAAGTTTTATCCAAGCATTGAAAATTCGGCCCTTAAAAAAATGTATAAATATTAAAAAAAATACACATAACACAAAAGTGCTATATAAATTAAAAATCACCTGGCTATATGCCTAATTAAACCTCCCCGTTGCGCGAACGTCTGCTCGCACAAATCACACTGTATCTTAATGTCGGTGTGCGTCATTTCGTGAAGTCGCAAGTTGTATCTCTTTTTGAACGACTTGTTGCATGTCCTGGTGGGAAATTTTATTTGTGAATGCGGGGAAACTCATTTTTTTTGAAGTGAAACTTCTGTATCGGGGTTGGAAAAAAATTTAGTGTAACATTTTTTCGTTACGCGTGACATTTTTCCGTTACGCGCCATCTTTTCTAATCCCTACCACGCGTGATTCGACGTATTTCTGTAAAGTTGGTTATTATAGTAAATTATTTTTTGAAAAATAAGGTCGTAAAGAAGTTTCACTTCTTACGTGTGTACAGTTGTACACGCACACATTTTTGTTATTTACTACGAAAAGATAAATATTATATTCTACTAGCTTTCCGCCCGCGTTTTCAAAGAAAAACCCGCATAGTTCCCGTTCCTGTGGGATTTCCGGGATAAAATCTATCCTATATGTTAATCCAAGTTACCCTTTATATGTGTGCTAAATTTCATTTTAATCGGTTCAGTAGTATTTGCGTGAAAGAGTAACAAACATACACACACATATCCATCCTCACAAACTTTCGCATTTATAATATTAGTAGTATAGTAGTACTAGATTTCCGCCCGCAGCTTCGCCCGCGTTTTCAAAGGAAAACCCGCATAGTTCCCGTTCCCGTGGGATTTCCGGGATAAAAACTATCCTATGTGTTAATCCAAGTTACCCTCTATATGTGTGCTAAATTTCATTGTAATCGGTTCAGTAGTTTTTGCGTGAAAGAGTAACAAACATCCATACATCCTTACAAACTTTCGCATTTATAATATATATTAGAATATTAGAAGTAAGAAATATAAAGTACACATAGATAAACCATCTCACCCACACACATAACGCCTCTCTACATTGTGTGTCCGTCTGTGTGCCTTCAATTGTTTCAAGTTTTTCATCACTTTGCCGCAAATGTCACAGAGGTAATCAGTATCCATGTCATTTTCCTTGAAATTAAGCAAATAATTAAAAAATAAATATTTCAGGACAATTTTCACATACCGCACGATCTGATCCCATACTAAGCTTTCGCTTGTGTTATGGAAACCAGATGACTGATAAACATACATATACAGGGTGTAATTGTTAAGTGTGCACAGGCGATTATTCCGTAACTATTGCTGATATCAAAAAACTTTAAACTGATATCGAAAGCCCTTTACCTAATGAGTAAAATGAGAGTAATAACTTTTTGAAAATAAAACGGGAAATATCCAAAAAATTTACATTAAACACGCCATACATTTAATTTCTCATACATTTTGTATTCAAAGCAAATGTTCGGAATGACATCCTCGTTTTGGAATACCATTGTATTCCACATCGAGCTCTATTTACAGTTTCTAAATGAATTTTCATAAAAATTTACGAAGTTAATTCAGCACAAAACCTAAAAAAAGAACCAAAACCTTTCATATTACATGTTGGGGATAACTAGTCATATCTCATACTAAATGCATGGGCGTGTTTTTTTGATATCTGCAATAGTTAAGGAATAATCGGCTGTGCACACTTAACGATTACACCCTGTATATAATTTTAAATAAAATATAATTAATACTGTCTGGGTGTGATTAAGTCCGGGTGTTAATTATTATCTATATAAGTATTTATTTAAAATTATATATGTATGTTTAGCAGCCATCTGGTTTCCATAACACAAGTGAAAGCTTAGTATGGGATCAGATCGTGCTGTGTGTGAAAATTGTCCGGAAATATTTATATATTTTAGTGTCCGACCGAAACTGGTTTCCAGGCCGAAACCGAAACCGAAACCGAATGTTCGGCCGTGGCTTTAGTTTCGGCCGAAACCGAAACCGAAACCGAAACTCACGTGGTCAAGTATGAAATTTCTAAAAATACTGAACTTTGGTGCATTTTACCTATTATTTTGCCTTAATTAGGGCATGAAATGAAAACACAGTATATTAAATTTGTTGTAATCATTTATTTAATATATAAAATAAAAAAAAAAATATTTTTTTAAATATTAATAATAACAATTTTAATTTTTATTATTTTTTCAAATTAAGTTCTCAGTGAAATCAGTCATCTAAATCAAATCAGTAATTGTTACTGTTACTTTAAATACTAAGTTTTGGTATTTTGAAATCTTCCTCTTTATTATAGAGTCTTTAATACTTTGGATTGGTATTTGTAATTAGAAGAATAATTAGTCTCTTTAAGGTACCTCTTATATAAAAATAATAATTATTAATTACTATTACACCCAGTTCCAATCTCAACATAGATAATCAAAAATTGTTTCCACCAGCGTGGGTCAACCAACGCTTTGACAGCGTCCGTCAAAGCGTTGCCGAGGAAAACGAAATTAGGCGAGCGTGAACGCGTGTGAACTAAGTTCACTGAACTCGCGAAATAAGTTTCGGTTTCGGCAAAAGTTTCGGCCGATTTTGGCCG
>CAJQZN010033915.1:0-32764 GCA_907164685.1 Colias eurytheme | reverse complement strand
CGGAGCGCATCGTGTGACATGCCACAGATATTTCTATGTAAGACGACGCAGCGACACCGCTCCGGCGCCGCACCGCCGCCGCAACGCATCGTGTGCCCCCGCTCTAACTCAAATAAAAACAAAATTACAATTAAACTAGTATTACCTGAGTGAATACAGAATTAGTGATGTTCTTTGAAAAATTTCAATCAAAATCGAATTTGAAATTGTATGGCACAGAAATAAAAACAAAATTACAATTAAACTAGTACTACATAGATACAGCACACGTTCACAGGAACATGTTTTGTGAAATTGTATTACCTACTACAAACAAGTTACGAACACGCTAAGTGGCTACTTCAATGATTTTCACCGTGACTCGTGTTCATTCATGGCTTCCACGTGAAAGCTCTAATATGTGATAATGTAAGAAAATTCAGACAGATTGCTTGAGGAGAAGATAGTTGAATCGTAGTAGGGATAGGTTTGTTCCAAGAAAGTTGTTGGGAACATTATTATTCATTAGATAGGTTACATAGTAGGTATTTATAGTTTACTATGCCAATGTAAAAATAAAATTTGATACTTTTAAATATAACAGCAATTCAAGTATTAAGTATACCGATATACCGATATACCGACCGTATATACCGACCGATATACCGACCGTATAGATACCTAAACAGTTATAAGTCTTCTTATTCTTCAGCCAAGTATCAGTCATCAGATTATTAACTCAGGCCCCGGAATCAGAGACACAATAGAAAATCTATTGTGTCGTGGACCGATCGGGCCGTTCGGGGCTCAATGGGTTATGAAGTAGATTTAATTATGTCATCTAGATTTTTTTTTATAATAGCCGGGATTTATTTCACACATATTGCAATAAATATTGAAAATAATCATGAGAAAACTGTCAAAGTCTTGTTTGTTTATATAATATCACTAGTGGTCCGCCCCGGCTTCGCCCGTGGTACCTACATGTTTAAACTATCCTATCTCTCAAGTTGGATCGAACTGCACATGGTGTGCGAATTTTATTATAATCGGTTAAGTGGTTTAGGAGTCCATTGAGGACAAACATTGTGACACGAGATTTAAGATTTAAGATGATCTAAAAGCTTTATTTTACCTATTCATGGATGCATAATGACATTACCCAGAGGCGTTCGGACGTAATATATAAACTAATAACACTTTCATAATATCGTAAGCGAAAGCGAAGCGAAATGAGAGATTATCCATTGTTGTGACAAGCCATATAAGTTTACTTAAGAACAGTGACATCGAAGAAAGTCAATTATTATTATTAACGTAGCTTTACACATACAAAGATAGAAAAAACACCGTATTTTGTATTGCTTGTAACTACGTTAATGTTTAGATAAACGATTTTATTGCGTAATAATTATATGATACAAGCTAAGAACATAGGCGAATATGTTATTCTTAATTTTAAGGATCGAAGAACGAAGATTTTATATGTTCCTCAATCCAAATGTGCCTAAAAGTTATTAAAGCTTTTTGAGCTACAAGAAAGATCCGTATTGCATTTAACTTGTAATAAAATATTACCCACTTTTCGTTTCACGAAAAACAGTATGAAAAAGTCATTTAAAATTACTCCTCATACCCTCATACACATAATTATTTGAACATAAAAAAACTACGCGCCTTTTTCAAACTAAGCGCAACGTGCATACAGACGCAATGACTGGCGTTATACAAGCTAGTCGTATAAAAAAATAATGAGGTTACATCATGAAAGCAAGCCACTGCTTTTTTTTTCTCATAAAAAAAGAAAGTCAACTGGCCAGTGCGTTTGTACTGTTCTAGAATTCTGAGGTCATAGACAGACGTGAACGATTTTTGATTTTTTTTTAATTATTCGTTTCTTTTGTCTTTGAAGATATAATTTTGTGATTGATCGAATCACTCGATGAAAAAACAAGGTTAAAATTAGCTAATTACGCACAGAAAATCCATAAAATAAATTAAATTTGAAACCTATGAATTCTTTCAACTTCAAATTCAACATTTTGCTAAGTTTAGCTGTAGCCTGTAACTATTCATGTTAATAACAAGAAAATGCTTTAGTTTTAAATAGAGCAAAAGTATTTAAAGACATGTATCTAAGACTCGAAAGGAATTTTTTTTAACAAATGGAGCTTCTCTACGTACCTAAATTGAAAGCTTCATAATTCGATTTTCCTATGATTTCGAGATTTGAGCATTCATTTTTTTATACCTTTTATAAATACACATTGGCAGGCGCTGCTTTTGATTGTATAAATTATGACCGATATAATGTACTGTGAATTATACGGTGTAGGAGTTAAATAGTTAATGCTTTAGAGATTATGGTCTTACACATAAATCAATAAAATTGAAACATTTTATTTCTAATCGTATAGCAGAACAGTGTGTAATTGAGATTCTAAACTCTTAAATGTTATACAGAGGATATAAACAGGATTAAAGCAACAAAAAGTGAAAATTTATAGTGTAATGGAAATTAAGCAAATAATCAACGATTAATCTTTGATTATTTGCCTTATTTCCATCACAAAAAACAAATTCATATTGAATGAACAGCATCAGAATCATGGTTATATTTAGTTATTCTGTTGCAAATTCATATTGCAACAGAATAACTAAATATAACCATGATTGTTACCCTGCTTTTGTTTCCATGATTGTTTTCCAAACCGATAAATTTTTAAACACTCGTTTGTCAATCGCCCTTTTTTTGAAATCTAAGACATAATCACTGAGTCACAGCAATAAGACCCATATTATTCCCACAAATATAGGCCACTTAAACCTCACACTCATCATACAAAACATGTAAACATGCATTTTGTTTGAAGACACCAAAATTATGTTAATTGGATAAGACGGACCGTATAATTGTTGTTAATATGCACATAAATTTGAATTAAATTTACTTGGCTTGTAGGTTTTGTCTCGACTCAGTCTGCTGTATTGTGTAAGATCGTTTTATTATGTCGATCGCTAGACTAGTCGTTTTACCTGGGTTGACCCGGGATAAAAACTAAACAAAAATATAATAAAGATGAAGATGTTTTATGCTAAAGTAAAATCGATAGAGCAGTATTTGGATATATTTGATAAAAAAAAAAATACTTAGATACTAATATTTCCTTTTTTCATTGTTAATGTATAGACAGGAAATTATACCTACATTATTGTTCACTAGGTACTCTATTTCTTATTTATTCTTTCAATCAGATTTTTCATCTGCTTTTAGTAAATAAGTATCAGTAAGTTGAAGTTGAAGCGTACGTAGCGTAGGACGACCTGCTACACGGTGGAGTGACGACATCCGCAGGGTTGCTGGTCAAAACTGGCGACATCGAGCGAACGACCGGGCTCAGTTGCGTGCCAAGACTGAGGCCTATGTCCAGCAGTGGACAAGTGTAGGCTGACAATGATGATGATGACGATGATGAAGTTGAAGTTACAATATTATCATTCAAAAACTGTTATTATGCTGATTTATATAAAAAGAGGATTATCATTTGGTACCGATGCTTCTTCCAGTAGGTTTCGAGTTGATATGTGGACAAATACACGGACTATAATAAGAGTATTATTGTTTTAACAATGGCTATGAATGATGCAGAAAAAGAAAGAGAACAGAGCTTATTTCGTTCGCTCTTTCATATTAAGTACACAGGATATACTGTATAATATTATCTACTTCAGTGAAAAAGAAGTATTCTTAACTAGTTGCGCTCCGCGGTTTCACACACGTGGCTCCGCTCCTGTTGGTCTTAGCGTGATGATATATAGCCTATAGCCTTCCTCGATAAATCTAACACCGAAATATTTTTTCAAATCGGACCAGTAGTTCCTGAGATTAGCGCGTTCAAACAAACAAACTCTTCGGCTTTATAATATTACATAAAATAAATAAATAAATAAAAATAAAAAGCCCGTTTATTTCCAATCCACAAGAGATTTTGTTACAGGTAGTTTACATACTAAAAGCTATTTTACATATTAAAATTACACTATTTTTTTAACTTAAATTTTAATCACTAATACTAATTTAATTTTTTTTTCTATTTATTTTTAATTTTTGACGTTATCCAGTATCAGTACCATTGATTGGAACCCCTTCTCGGGTATAGGCCTCCTCCAACTTTTTCCAGGTATCTCTGTCCTTTGCCTTTTAAAATAATAAATTTATAATATTACATAGTATAAATTTATTATTCGTATATTTCTTACCGTCAAATGACTCTTCTCTTCTACCTTAAACAAGAGTAATATTTCATACGCGCTTCTTGAACTGATTTTGATCTTTTAAGCTTATTGCAATAAGAAAGCGTGGTAATTAGCCTCTGTAAATAAGTGTATAGACAATATCATTGGAGGTTCACATCGGAACTCATTGTTGGAAGCAATTGAAGTATTATGTTCACATGGGCCGCTCTACATGTACATGTATCTCTGATCTATTTTTTTCTTAATAAATAATTCGGAATATGGGCTAGTTGCTTGGAAGTTTGATAATAAAAGCAGTATTTTTTAATAATTAATCTGTGTCAGTATTTTCAGTTTTTTAACAATTATGTTTTGTCTAATTCATCTATTGTGAACATTATTTTATAGGTTTAGTAGTTTGGAAAAAAGGTTTGAAATGGTTTCATACATTGTATAATGTGATAAAATGCATTCAGTGTTATATTTTCGAATTAGAGACAGATAAAGATTATAACTATAATTTGTTAGTAGGTAAATTATAATATAGTAAACCTATTATTGAATTTTCTTATCTACAAAAAGTATAATTTATTGCATGGGTAACATTGATCCTTATTGCTCCAGGATTCGAACCTAGGAACACTTTTTAACAAAATATGCAAATACCCAAGGGCATATTAAATTGAATACTTCAACCTATACCTAATGTAAAATTAAATTTATGACCTATTACTATGAAATAAGATTAAAAAGTAAAAGTCAATTTCCTTCATATTACGCTATTCGCAAACGAAATTTCTATTTATATTAATTACCATCTAATCAACTCGGAAGCATAAAATTATATCTGACGCCTTTCTCTCAAATTAAAATTTGTAGTGAGAAAATTAAAATGCAATTCACACCATTATATGTAGAACAATGGTTAACGAGAGTTAAAGTAAAGAAAGTGTTATAATAAATAATGTATAACAACACTGGACCTAAATCTTGATACAAATAATAATTTGTAGGTCTATGGCCTTGTCACTACATAGTACTTTTTTATAGTTACTTCGGTAACTATTATTTTAATGCACAATAAAGTATTTTTGTTTGTATTTATAAAACAACTAGCTTCCGCCCACGACTTTGTACGTGCATCCCCGTTTTTCCCGTTCCCGCAAGAATTTCGGGAAACCCTTTCTTAGCGGATGTCTACGTCCTAACATCTACCTGCATGCCAAATTTCAGCCCGATACGTCCAGTGGTTTGGGCTGTGCGTTGATAGATCACTATATCAGTCACCTTTGAGTTTTATATATATAGATGCCTTGTCCCTGTCTGTCCATCCCTATGTATACTTTAATGTATAAAATTACGCAATGTATTTTAATAGATAAAATGATTCTCTAGGAAGGAAGGAAGTATATGATGGTTTTATAATATAATTTATAAGGTTTTAGACAAAGCCAGCGAAGCCGCGGGCGGATAGTTAGCTTTAATATCAATCTTTAGTTAGTATAAAATAAATAGATCATAATAATATAAGGAAAGAAAATACACTTTCATACTAGGTTTAAGGTCTGTTTTATGCGTATTTAATTATCATCTTATTGCTGTTAACTGTGTTCTTATTGAACTTAAATTACATTTTGTTCTATTATAAAAAATTGTTAATAATCAATCATTGTTCAAACATTATAATTATAAAGAGATAAATGGTATAACAAGCATTTTTATATAAGTGGAAAGTGGATGCAGAATATATTATATTTGAAAAAAGTAGTTCATATAAATTTTAATATAATCCGGGTCACAAAACATTTCACTGAATAATTTTACTGAACACATGAAAGTCTAAGCATAAATTGTTATTTAATCAATGATAAAACATTATTTGCCTATATATTAAAATAAAATGATTCCTGGAGGAATTTATTAAATAATAGCAAAGTAAATAATCAATTAATATAGGTATTGGCAGGAAGATCAATTATTATTACAATTAAATAGAAAAACAAATTTTTTAACATACTCGTAGCACCAAAATAAAACTTACTGCGAGAAACCATCCAAAATTCGTACGCGTCCTTCTAGAACAAAATTCCAACCGAGCCCTTGCAACCATAGCTTTACAAATACCATAACCTTACAAATCGATCAATTAGAATAATTGAGTATCGATTACATAAAACGCACTATTACCTCACTTATCATCCGTGAAACACATGAATAGCAAGTACGCGCGTCAAGTGCACGAATTAAAATAATTTCGTCCGTGCTAGTTAAGACGACCGCCTTAAGGTTCACTTTACGTCCGGTTGCCCGGAGTGGGGTGAGACACTTAAAACACACGACTTTATACACCGTAGCCACACTTTGTGCTAAGCTTTCTTAGGGGTAGTAAACAAACATGCGGTCGTACGCAATTGCCCTATTTCTGATAGCCGCAGCGCGGGCTATGCCTGCGCTGGAGAAAGATAATGAACCGAGCGTGGTCGGCAACGTTCTGGGCGTCGTCAAGGAGTGTTTCGATGGCGACGTGTCCTTGTGCCTGAAGGTGTGTGGAGTGCTAGTGAATCTGTGATCAGTGTTTGTGGATTTTACTAAGTTTATTCTTTGGTTGCAGGAGAAAGCGTTGAAGTATGTGGAGACGATATCGTCTGCGCGGGAGATGAACCTCGCTGAGGGGGTGACGCTGTTAGGTACTGGGTCGCCGAGGTCTGCGAGGGCGTACGAGCCCTTGGCTGATGAGCCAAAAGCTAGAGAAGCCCAGGTCGAGTCCAGGCTTGTGGATATCGCGGCTGAATTCCTGGAGAACCATGTGATTGAATTCCGTATGCCCTCGTCTGCTGTAGAAGGCATGAAGCGGTCTCTTGAAGAAGGTATGTATATCAATCATATCGTAATTAATTACCACCGAAAGCGTTTAAAAATTTGCCGCATCACTGCGTTATAAAACCGTTTCTATCAAATACGCAAGTCATATACTCTCACTATAATTTTATGGAATCTGTGCTTACATAACGTTCAAAATATATAATTTACAACATAATTTCCAAAAAAGTAAAAGTCAATTTATTTATCGGGTCGAAATGTATTACTCAATACTTTTATGGTCGAAACTGTAACGAATGATTACGTTTTTGGTCAAGTTCAAAGCAATTTATTGCTTGCTTTTATTTATTTTGTTGAAAGAAACTGTGTAATAGTAACTTCTCTTTTTTCCAAATAACAAATAGTAAGATATTTATCCAAATAACTAGAAGATTTACAGAAGTGTGTCAAATGTAAAATTAGATTTGTTTATAAAATAGTAAACTGATTGTTAAATAAATATCCTTAAAATAAAATAACAAGTACGAAATTCTCAATAATTTCTTACTTGTTATTTCTGGAAAAAAATGTATCTTTCTTTCTTTCTTAAAACTAAAAACTAAATTATATTTCTATCCAATAATTAGACTTGAAAAAATATCATTTGACCTTATTATTAAACTCTAATATTACTAAGCAAATGCTAAATAAAGAAACATAAAAAAGTGAAATTGAATACATAAAATATAGGCGAAGTCATGAGCTGAAACTAGTTTAAAATAACATGTCGTTATTACTTATTATTATAATAAGTGTCTGAATCTTCAATGATCGTTCTCATCTCCTAAAACAACTTTTACTTTTAATGTGAGAGTTGATCTTATATAGCTTATTCGATCTATCAAAATTGCCTTTCACACATCGAATTTTGATTAATACATCATCTTATAGAAAATTTATAGAAGTTACATATAAATTAAGGATAGTTTCAACTTCTTTTACTCCTGATTTTCATAAATGAAAATAGGAAATCTTCAATTGTGTTTGTCGATCGTTAAATGGCAATTTTATCAAACTGTCCCGCCCAAAAGTTAGCTCATTTTTAACCGACTTTAAAAAAGGAGGAGGTTATCAATTCGGCTGGTATATTTTTTTCTTTAATGTTAAGTATCTTAACGCATTACCCATGTATAATTATGTTGATAGAACTTCTAATATAATTTCCAAATTATATAAAAAAATCTCTACCAGTTAAACAGACAGACAATCAGATAGAATAACTTTCACATTTAATTTCGTAATTGTTATTGTAGATTCATCTTAGAGCAATTAATTAAAAAAGATATAAATCCATGTACTTTTACATTCCTTAATTCAGAGAAAATTGTGGATGAACGCAAAATATGAGATTTCTCACTTTCATAGTTAAATAAAAATACAAACTTAATTATTTTAATAATGGAGATATACGGTTTAATGGTGCTGCAAAATATGATATATCCCTTTGGACCTTTATATTCCATGCATTGCATATGAATCGTTTTCTATAAAACTTTGTTATTATAAGCAATTTTTATAACCCTTCACACTAACTCAATATAACAGAAACGTAATTTTAATAGATCTCTAGAACATAAAAACTCAATCACGCTCCAATTGATAAAAATTAGCATCCTCTTCATGATCATTAATTTTTAACTTTATTATTAAGCTGAATACCTAAGCTTAATAACCAGTTATACAATAACGAGTACCTAATAACAATCAATCATGAACCAAATCATCCATTCAACATTAAAAGTACCAATTGAGATACCCAACCAAGCAAATATTTTTGTACACCAAAGCGTAGAATGTATCTATATAATTTGTACCTTGCTAAGTGGTGTTTTCATTCCACTTATCTTGCGGAAACCTACTTACTTCATTACCCATTATGGTCAGTACAATGTTTTGTGTATGTTTTGCTAGTTGGAAATTAACATTGAACTCAGAGATAGTTATCTTATTTTAATTTCTTTGTTTGGAGTAAAATTATAATTCACATATAAAAATCAAATATATTCACTCATATTATATAAAATTAATTAAGATTAAAGAAACCCCTTTTGTAATTCTAAATGCTAGTTTGTCAAGAATATTAAAAGCAATTTAAAGTCAATCTACTAAAACATCTCAAAACTAACGACGGAATTAATAATTGTTATAAATCTCCTTCAATCAAATAATAAGCATACAGCATAAAAAAGTAAAGAATAACCAAATAATTTGTGCAAATAATATATTCAAACTTATTAATAAAAAGCACAATAATAGACCAAGAAAGTACCTAGTACTACATAGTTACACCCATTTAGCATCAAGAGATCCTGCCTTTGCTTTCAGAACAGGTTTCCTTCCTTGTCAATAAGATTGGCCACTCCTATAAGAAAGTTCTCTCAATATGGATGTACGTGGGAATGCTTATCGGATCTCTTGTTCCATATGTATAGCTTGGTGATGAGTAAGTACATTGAGATAATATTACTACGTATCGAGAAGACACCACGAACAAAATCTGTGCGCCATTTTTTTGCTCTAACTAAGTTTTAAAAATTATTATCTAGTTAGGTACTTACCGATAAAAATTATTCCTTTACACTTTTCCGTATTATTTGTATTATTTGTGCAATATCGTAACGCACACGAAGGCATATTTGATGCGTTTAACTTTAAAACAAATAAAAAATGAGCGTGCAGTTACGCCATATGGCGTATGTTGAGCGGAACATAAGTGATGTAGGCGGTGTCGTCTCCATATGTATATCTCAATGGATGAGTAATATAATTTCAATGATACATAATACAGAATTTAAATTCAATAATCTATAAGATAAGTAAAGAGTCTGTAGGTCTCTAGATGATATAAGACAAAAACATCAACCATTTGAATCAACGATAGCTTCACGTGCAAAATTAATTTTAAGTCATAAGTCTTATGACAAATTTAAACTACAGTTTATTTGCCAAACCAAAAAGGAATCAACTTAATATTCAAATACAATGAACACATTCACACACGTACTAGACCGTCCTAAATTCTTGATAAATAAATATTTTCATAGCGTACGGTATAAAATTTAAATCGCAAACAAACAATTAGCTGCACATATTGAATACTCAAGTTCATGATGAACAGGTTGCGAATACAAAAATGTTGACCTAATTATGAAACTGGTTGTGGAATTTGGAATAGAATGCCAATACGCATCATTTACTTTCCCGTATGGTGATATCCTTCGCATGTATTAAGTACACATTGTTTGCAAATACTTTTTTCTGACCTTACGCAAATCTATACTAATATTATAAAGAGGAAAGGTTTGTATGTATGTATGTATATATGTAAGGCTTTCACGCATAAACTACTGGACCGATTTTGATGAAATTTGGCACTGATAAACTTTAGACCCTGAGAAAGAACATAGGCTACCTTTTATTGCGAAATATGTACCACGGGCGAAGCCGGGGTGGACCGCTAGTATGGTATAAAGTGGAACGAGCCTTTTACCAGAAAAATGTTTCTAAATTATCCTATCATCGCTTTTTTCTTTCCATCTTCAATCGTCAATTCCCGTTCATAATGATTGTTGTCTCAAATTATCTTAAACGTTCACAATTAAAGTCAAACAATTAACATCCAATAAAACTCGCAATAACACATAACTTTCTATTTACTACTGCGATTTAATTTAACGGTGGAAATTTATCTCGCCATCAATCTTAACTACGTTGTTCGTTGTAATATAATGAAATTGCAGTATTACGTTCGTTGTTTAATGATGTTCGTTTGGTTAATTACAGCTCGTGGAAAGAAGAAGAAGTTGAAGCAGCTCCTCCCTCTCCTGGCTCTCGCTAAACTGAAGATCATGGCCCTCATTCCTTTGTTCTTGGGTATCATCGCGTTCGCCGCTGCAAAGGCCGTCCTCCTTGCCAAGGTTGCCCTTCTCGTAGCCGGTATCATCGCTTTGAAGAAACTCCTAGCTAGCAAGCACCATGAAACCAGCTACGAAGTCGTAGCCCATCCTCACCATGAAGAACACTACGCAAGCAGTGGCCATGGATGGGGCAGATCAATCGACGAAGCGCAAAACTTAGCTTACGCCGGCCATATTAAGTCAGATTAAGGAGTCGCACAAGGACCAGTTCTTGGTACTTAATTGTTCTTAATGTATGCAAATGAAAAATGCGATATGTGACATGCAAGCGAAACGAGTTATTTATTATTAGATGTAAGCATATTTATTGTGAACTAGTATGTAAACCCTTTGTAAGGGTCGTAGCGAAGTTCGTTACAGTTGTTTTTGTTTTCAATAATATGTTCTGAGTTTGTATGGTCCCCTCGTTGTACTATATTAGTATATTTTTCACACTCTATACGGTATCCGTATTTGTGTATTTGTTATAAACAAATATTTAAGATACTTGATACATATCTACTTATTTCTACTTTAATTTACTTCTATAGCTATTTTGTGATCTAGTCCTATAAGTTCTTAGATATGTATATGTAATATATTATACCTATTATTATATTTGTATGTGTTCATGTAGATATTATGATTTATGTGTATTTTTTGTAAATATTGTATATTTTTGAACAATTATATATGTATCACTTTCATACCTCTGAGTATCCGAATTTATGTATAATAATGCATCGATATGATATTTCACCTCATTCATTTCTTATAATAATTATGTAAAATGATTATTATTTATATTATCATCTTAATATTTATCATTCATCTTTATACGATTCATTCCCTATTTATCTTTATTTTCTTGAATCGAAACTAGAAACCTCTCAAACGCCAAAGGAGAAGTTTATTTATAATATTATGCATTTTATGCAATACCGTATTATATATTTTATTATCTATTTATATTTATCGTTATTACAAACCGATTCGTACAAATAAAGAACTGAAGATTAAATTGTTGTTTCTTTCTCTTCCTGTGATTGACATTATAATATGATGGTCTACTTTTTTATTTATTCCACACAATAATTGTAATAAATAATATTAATAGCATTGAAAATAATTATGAGAAAACTGTCTTGTATCTAAAAACAAAAAAGTTGAACGAACTGCATTTCTTTTTGTATCAATCATCTTAAATCGACATATTGACATTTGGGAGTTGAAACAGAATTGCCCGAGGATGATGAATGTGATAAAGAAAGAAGTTCGAAACAGTTTACTAAATTAAAATTAACCAAAATTAAACGCAACACGCTTTTTTCTGTAGTTAGTAGTAGTATGTGTTCAATAGAGCTTTTTTCTGGGAAGGCACAATCAAAAGCTTTCAAACAAAATGATAGGTAAGTAATTAACACATCTTTAATTTATTCTTTATTGTAAGACAAAAAGTAAATAAACAGATCAGTATCTTTACAGTACAATCTTAGCTAAATGAAAAATAACTTTAGTGATCACTAAGGGATCTTGAAAATTACACTAAGAGATTTGCAAATTGCTTCGTCGGTGAGTTCCTACATAATGATTGTACACAAAGCTTTATGCAAAAACAAGCTACAACTGCCAGGTGAATAAAGTTCTAATATTTAGATGCAACGCATAATATTATGAAAATAAACATAAAAATTTGATATGAACTTTATTTTTAACGATAGATACATTTTTATAACATACGCACTTATTTTTATTCCAATTTCAACGAAATAAAATGTAAAAATTCTTCAGTGAAAAATTATATTGGATGGATATCATATTGATGGTCCTCCATCGAACGATCGATTGCTCGAACTTAATTTAAGACTTAAATAATTGTAGAATAGTTCAGAATTCAGATAGATGTTTCACTAAGCATAGTGTTTCGTTAGATATAGCTACGTTGGTGGGTTGATCAATAACGTTCCAAATAATTAAAACAGTATATAATGTAATTAAAACAGTATAAATTTATCAGATTAAATCTTAAAGAAATTTATAAGTATGGTGGTTTCTAGATCAGCGTCTGGTCATACAAATATATGAAAAGTGTGAACATATACAATAAGTGCCCTCAATTGGAGAATGAGGTATTCCACATACATCAATTTTATTACTCAAAGATTTTCTTATATGTTATACCATGGTCTTTCGTAATTATTAAACTTTTTTCAATATACATAATATAGTAGGTATGGTATCCAGAATGCGTATATTATTTTTCAGCAAAGGATTAAAAGCATTTTATGACTCATTATCATTTAGTATTATAATAAGCATTTGCTATTGGTCTTTAGCGCATAACTATCTTATATATAAAAATGAATCGCAAAATGTGTTGGTAAGCGCATAACTCGAGAACGGGTGGACCGGATTTCAATAATTCTTTTTTTATTATATTCCTTGAAGTACGAGGATGGTTATTATGTAGAGAATACGTAAATATGTACCTCGGGCGACGCCGGGGCGGACCGCTAGTAATAAATAAAAATAGTTTTATTTAAAAATATGTTAACTATACGAATCATTTAAAGATTTAAAAGTACAGTTTCTGCCGGCTTATCTTTGCCGGCTGGTTTCTGATTCATACGTATTTTATAACATGCTTTATGTCATTTCAGAAGCTTTTAAAAGCTGTATTATTATTTGAATAAACAAATATTTGGTTGTGAGTTTCATAATGTCCTAAATACGTATCCGCATACATGGACTACATGACTAATATTCCCTTTCTCATGCCACAGATAATATAATATTATATCTTAGTCATACTAACACAGTATTTGCCTAGAAAGTTTAAAGACAGAAAACAGGGCTCGATTTGAGCATTGTTTTTTATTTATTTAATTATTCACATCACACATAATGAACACCTTTTTTAGTATAATCCTAACTAATTACGAAAGTATATTATGTAGTTAACATAATAGTCTGACTATCTACTTGTCTGCCACTTCTCCACGTCTAAACCACTAACCCGATTTGGATGAAGTTTGGCACGAATATAGTTTGAAACCTGAAAAATTGCAGAGGATATATTTAATCCCGAAAATTTCACGGGAACGGGAACTATGCTATGATTTCAGCTAAGCTAGTGTATGATACATAGAGGTAAAATATATTACGTGACTTTAGTCAGAAAAAACTGACCAAAACTAATGCGTGTGGTAATAGGAGTATCATTATAGGTTGTACCTGTAAGTATTACAACACATTACACCTTACATTACAACTTTCTTTGTTTGGGAGTCACGTTTGAGTGTAGGGTAGCCAAAAGTTTGGTTATTTATGAATTAGCTACTACTATTTTTTTTTCGATATTATATTACATTGGTTATTTTATGTGATATAATTACGCTATATGTGATGTTAATATTCATTTTTTCCTTATTTAAGCTTTATTTGTGCACTACAATTTAAGTATCATCATTTCTTTCGGTTAGTAGAGATTTATAGCGATAATGCCAACCTCTCCATACGTAACTATAGCTGTTAATAAGCAAAATTAATTATATCGTGTAAAAAGAAGAAAGCAAGATCATACTAATATTATAAATGCGAAAGTAACTCTGTCTGTCTGTCTGTTACTCCATCACGCCTAAACTACTGAACCAATTTTCATGAAATTTGGTATGGAGATATTTTGATACCCGAGAAAGGACATAGGCTACTTTTTATCCCGGAAAAATGACGCAATCCCGGAAATCCCACGTGTAATATAAAAATAGTCTAATATAAAAATATTAAACTATTAAATCAATTTGTCTCTATTTTATTAATGTCTGGCACTAAACATGGTTACCCTACACCCATAACCGGAATTATAGGCCTCGTGGGTGCATCAATGCGCTTGTTTAACATACCATGACCTTATAAGTAAGTACTTATAAAATATACGAGACGCGTATCCGAATTGCTATTACGGCACGAATTTGCGACGTCTTTTAAATTCGCAGCGGAGATCTTATAATTGTGTAAAGAAAATCTAATAAATGTAATTGAATGTAGGAATATATATATACACGTATCCTTACTGTGATGACTTAAAGAACAAATTTGCGGATGCATCTTTAAAATTCGCATCTGAAATTTTATAATTTTGTAGAGAAAATCTAATTATGAAAGAAAATTAATGACTAGGTACGAAAATATTATCTAACATGATTCTTTTAATATGTCGTGTTTGTAATTTTTGTCTATTCATATTTTTTATTTTGTTCAAATAAATCTGATAATGGTATTTGATTTTAATATTTGATTATTAAATACTTTCAATCTAATCAAATCTATCAATAAGTAGGGGCCAAAATAATAGTCTATATTCTATAATATTATATTAACAGGAGGTGTATTTATAAGAAAATTATAAAAAATATACCTTAATACTATTGGAAATTAAAAAAATAATAATACCCATATTTTGAACGATATTAATAGGCTCGGATATTCTTATATTATTAAGTACGAGTAGGTACATGTTTCATTATGAAACAATGTTTAAAAAAAGCTGGAATAAGAATCAATATCTTCTACATTGGTAGAGCTTCCTTAAATTAAATATACGCATAATTCCAAACCACCAGATTTAATTACACCTAATTAATATGAATGATGCGCAAAAGCCTTACAAGGAGCCAAGTTTTCACCGTTACGTTCATCATTTGCAATTGAAAGATTTCCCTTCATTTAGACATTCTGTGAGTGCCCAGAGGCGATCCTCTAAGCATCTAATACACAATAATATAGCCTCTATTCCATTGTAATAAGGGCCTTTTTAAACCAGTAAATCACATTGAATATGGACAATGAAGCAACTGAGCTCTCTCCTATCGAAGTGTCGTTGTTTGTGCAGTGTCAATAGAGCTTACAGTTTAATAAACTTTTTAATATTCATTGTTATTATAGTCTTGGAGAGACAAACAAAATCATATTATAATATGAATGCATTAAAGTCGATATTTGTTTACAGTGATAATGAATGATTATCGAAATAAAATATCATGTAGATTGCAAACACTATTCAATCGTCAAAAGGTTGATTATAAATTATTATTGTCACTGTTCGCAGAAATTATTTTCTAACCAAAGATTCAAAATTCACTTTTAGAAAATAGGCAGGAGTAAATATTATAATTTAGGTACCTTCTAAAAGTTTTGCAAAGAAAATGTAATACTTCATCAGTTTACATGCCCAACGTTTTGCCATAAGAAATGCATAGGATCTATTTATTATAGTGTTCTACTACCTACATACGATGAGCTTTTCAATCTCACAATGTTAAACAGACGATCATCTTTCAAAGCTGAATGTTTGTCCTGAAAATTTGTGTACGCTATTCATTTCATAAATATTCACAAATGAATATTTTTATAGCCACACATTGCACAAATTCCTTGGACTCAATTGTCTTTTTCTAATTTCATACCGATCATTTGCAATGCCACCATAGATTGAATAACATACCAATATAACATAGCTATTACCAATATATACTATAAATGACGTATAATATAACAGAAGTGAAAACAAAAGTAATCGACTATTAAATCCGTGAAGATGTAAATTATATAATTGGGCTGTTTACATTCAAGATCTAGCCATACATGTACACTTTCGCTGCAGTGTTATGACTCCAAACTGTCTAATCATTTCTATGGAATACAAATGTTAATTTTAGCGGTGTTATGTGGAGCAATTATTTGGAAAGCTATTGATTGAAGCCGTTACATTTTACGTGTTTGTTCATTGAATGGTTGATGTTTGAGTCGAATTTAGTAACACCTATAGTCGAGTTTAAGTTTATTAATGACGGAAAAATAGGTGACGAAATGGAAGCAAATTTATAGTGAGATTTTGTGCTCGAATGTTCAATGATTGAGGGAATTTCGTAAGGGAATTTTTTGATAATGTTAGTCCTAAAGCTGCTGGCTTATTTATAATACAAAGTTAACACTCTTACTTCTTTGTATCATAAATAAACCGACGAAAATAATCTTGTGATCGATTTAAAAAGTTTTAATATATTTATGTATCTCTATAAAATGTATATTGTACACATCTTTAACATTAATTTAATTTCTAAATATTTATCGATAAAAAGGAAAGTAACATGGAATTCTATTTTATACGTTACGCTTTTTTATCATTTTGGTTGCATAAGGTTCAATGCATTTAAATTTATTTATTTAAAAATATGTTAGAAATTTGATAAAGTTATGAAAATTTTAGTACAAATTTAATATTCATTATGAATTAAAAATATTATGACACGAATTATTTAAATGTATAGCGATACAGGAAAACCGTGAACAAAATTAATTCAGATATTAAGTAACGAAGTGTCAAAAAGAAATTAATAATATTTCACTTAAATATGTTAATCGGTTCGTTAATTCGTATCATCATAAAATATTAATTTCACTTACTTAAGATGATGTAATTGTTTTAAAAGTACTTTTATTACCCATGTTTTTGATTATGACAATTAAAACTCTCTTCTCTCTTTTTATACTGTTTTAATTGAAATCACAAATAGATTGCAGGTTAAAAAACTTCGGCAAAATACTATTCTACTCGATTAAATTAGTAATAAAGCACATCGAATGTTTTAATGGATTTGCAATAAAATAAAAAAATATATATCTTGACTTTCTTAGAAAATTAAGAAATCCTTAATTAATTAATCCGCATAGACGTTTTGCTCAAACTATTCAAGCAATGGTTGAAAGATAGTAATGGTAATTAGACACTTATAAATAACTAGCTACTAGCTGCTCCGTGCGGTTTCACCCCCGTGGCTCCACTCCTGTTAGTTGTAGCGTGATGATATTATATAGCCTATAACCTTCCTCGATAAATGGGAGAATATAAACACCGAAAGAATTTTTCAAATCGGACCAGTAGTTCCCGAGATTAGCACGTTCCAACAAATAAACAAATAAACTCTTCAGCTTTATAATATTAGTATAGATATATAGAATTTAGGCAAATGAACTTAGTAATCAAATGTAATTTACAACCATAAAGAGGGCATATTTTATAGCAAAACTTATATAGAGTCGTACACGATTAAGCATTATTTATTCAAATCCAAGTAATAAAGTTCCCATTGCTTAAGCCTGAATGCAGTATCTATACGAAAACCTTCGATCTTAAAATAGCATAATACCTATGAAAAATCTAAAAAACAGTTCTCAAGTGATGCTGGGGTCCACTTATTGTTATTTTCAACCGGCATACAATATAATTATTAAAACGACATAGAACAAGTTCTTATTAAAAACGGACGAGAAATGCGTAAAATATTATTATCTTTCATTGATAAGAAATCTTTGTAAATTTTTAAGTTTAATTTGTAGGCGCAAATATGAATTTAAATCATATACCTACGTTTAGACTTTAAACAACTGCAATTATTAGTTGTTACGCAGATAATTGTATTTTTATTAATATTTTATAATAATATAAATAAATTAAGTATTTTATAATCATTACCTTATTTTTAAAAGTAACATTAACAGGTTTCCTTTTAAATAAAAATACACTAAGTTACAAAATAGGTCAAATATAATATTTATTTGGTCATGTTACGTAGGTAAATTGTATGCATACTGTTAAGTATTTGTGAATCGTGGTTTGACCCACAATGTTAAATCACTTGTACATTGCTAATATTATTGGTTTGGTTTATACTAAACATTGCTAGGTTGAAAGCTATTAGTATAATTCCAAAGGAAAATATAAGATAATAATCAATTATACTTACGCCTAGTTTGTATGATATGATTAAGGCGGTAGAACAGAGAAGAAAAAGCGCAGCTCAAGCTTTTTAATACGGATTTCAGCTCTCAACTTTTATTGATTTTAGACTACAGCTGTAATTATCGTACTAATATTTTAATTTATAAATTTGGGTTAAAATTCTTTTATTTTTGTTAGATATTCATCTAACAAAAATTGTGTTTTAGATCCGTAGCACTAACGTCTTTGCTTAAATTAACGCCGTCTAAATATATTTTCATAAAACGCATGCAAATAGCAATTATTGTTTTATCTAGTTTGAACAATAATGATACATTGTTAATAGAACTTTATTCTTGTTTTGTACAGTATAATTTTAGTGAGATTAGATAGTGACAGTTATGCATTGTTTTAACGAAAAAAGAGAGACTCGAGAGACAATTGTTTAATTGTTGTGTGAACTAAAGATCTCTTGGGAATAAATTAAAGTAAAATGTCTTCTAGTTTTTCATCTAGTTTAAGTGTACGTGAATATTATGATGTATTGTTGTGAATGAAATGAAATGAAATTTGAATAACAAATTAGGATTTGTTAGAAATATGCTGTGTTAATTATTTGCTGCGTAATTGTTTGTGTATTAATATATGTTTTGTTTTAATTGAGATTAAAGATACATGTATCTATGGGTTAATTTGTGTGAAAACTTGAGTAGTATTACTTTTAATTTTATTGCCAAATTTAGCGTTTTGTCTGATTTAATTTTTAAAAATTATGCACACGTATTCCTAGTTGCATTGTTGCTAAAAATAACTGACAAAATATCATAAACAAACATACGAATTTGCACCACCATAAACACCTAGCATTTACGGCGTCGTAAAAAAGAAAACCATTCATTCATTGCCCCAAAAATTTCACACACTATTAAAAACTTATGTTCACTTGCTCATAGTACTACTTAGGCAGGCATTTCGTCACACCAACGTGACATATGCACATTAAAAGAGGGGGGAAGGAAATAAAACTGAATGTGCTTCATGCTTGTTTGACAATTGTACATTGAGCTAAGATGAGAGCATTCGTCTTTTTGTGTGTGGTGGCGGCGTCGGTTGCCATGCCAACCAGGGAGGATGGCGTCATGGAGAGATTCGTTTCCACACTCCGAGACTGTGTGGAGACCGACACCATGCTGTGTTTGAAGGTGTGTTCAGTGCAGTGATTAGTGAAGTGATAAGATGTGATCCTTGATGGATTTGTCGGCCTTAAATTTTTCTAATAGTGTTCGATCTAGTATTATTCTAATGTCCTTAATATTGTCGTCCGTTTGAATCTATGGTTTGTTTATATATATCGAAGCTTAGAAGCTTTCAAAGCTCCGCTACTTATAGTTGAGCTTTTAGCGATTTCTTCAAAACAAGATACAATATTGTACATTAGTGTTTACTTTTACATTAACAGTCAGTAATGGTATTAAAAAAAACCAATGAAGTAACTCACTACTTGTCATAATTTTTATAACGAAGTCGTCGAAATTTCTTGCGGTTTTGTGGTTGCAAGTTTTGTAGTAAATTATTTGAGTATGGTTATTCATAACCATACTCAAATAATTTAAACCATATTCAAATTATTTAAATAATATAATACACCAGTTAAAAACTTAACCTCTATTTTTACAGGAAAAAGCGATGAAGTTCACAGAAAACTTGGCAGTCGCAAAGGAATTGAGCCTGGTCGATGGCATCAATTTCTCCAGAACCGGGTCACCACGTTCCGCAAGGAGCTACGAGCCCTTAGCCGACGATCCTAAAGCCAGGGAACTTCAAGTAGAAGAGAGAATCATGGACAACGTTGTTGACTTCCTAGATAACCACGTATTGCAGCTTAGAATGCCAAAGTCCTTCACTGAAGATAACTCTATTGAAGAGGAAGGTATGTAGATTTCACACATGACTTGCAAATGATTTACAGTACGATTAACTGTAAAGCTCGTTAAGAATAGACGGATAATTGAATAGGTATAGATATGCTAAATGTTGTTCCGTTGTTTTTGAGAACAGTGAATTGGTAATTTTAATGATTGATAATTGAAATTTGAGCTGATAGAGTTGTTCCTTTTACTCATAAATTAATTTATTACCATTGCTTAATGATATCTTTGGAAGTATCTCGATTAGAAAAGTATTAAATGTTATAATATAATTACGGGTAGAGTATAGGGTCAGGTTACAAAAAATAAAAAAAAACCTATAAATTTTATTTCAAAACGTGTAATTCCACACAGAGCACAAAGTGTCGATTTCAAACAAAATATCTCTAACTTAATAAATACATTATATTTGGGAACTAAACATTTAATACTATCATAATCATGAGTATATAAATAACACAGTTATACACCATAAAGGACAATGGGAACGATAACTCGCATCATTTATAAAATCATCACGAAATACCACTATCGTAATAGTTCGTGATGTTTTACTAGTTCAATTACTTTCGTGAAATTTCTATTTGTGTTTTTATAGACGTACAGAAAGCTTCATGTAAATGTTGACTATCAAATTTGTAATGGTCGTTTATTTTGGATCGTAGAGGTCATTAAACGGACAAAAATTTAGAATACTTCAATTAATCATTTCGTTTTACTGTGTATTTACATCAAACGAACATAGAGCTGGAGGTAGAACAAGAGCATTCTTTCATGATTTTTTATTATAAACGAAAACTCGTATTCAGTGTTGAATGTGCATTCGCTCGTTTGATGTCAATGCACCGTTACACGTTTTTGTTTCTGCCAATCTTTAAGTTAGATTTAAAACTTACCTATCTTAAACTTACCTTCAAATCCTTCATTAAATATATAACGTATATTAATTACGATATAAAATAACTAGTTCTCAAGATTAGTGTCTTGTCTTACTTGAAGTCCGCAAAGTTAGACATGCTGAAAAAGAAATTGAAAAGATTGTAAAATTTATTAATAAACACTTATGTCATACTTCATTAGAAACGGATGAAGATTATATTAATCCTACATCCGTTTATTAATATTTAAATTGAATCTATTAATTAATTACTATGAAATCTTGAGAGATATTTATGAGAGAATTCTGTTGCATAAGTGGTCTACTTCTCGATGTCATATTGTAATTAATATGAATTATTTTATTCACTGGCTATGTAATTAAATAAGCATAATTGAGCGGCATGTGAATTGCATAAGTGTGCTAATTTATTTTATTAGATTCTATATGTTTTGGTTGAAGCTGTTTTATGTATGAATTATTTTAAGTTCACACAAAGACGTGGGTGCCTATATTGAAATGTTAGATCCCTGTCACATCATAAATTTTATGCTTTAAATATTATTAATAATAATGGAATTGTCAATAGATGCAACAGATAGATCAAAAATAATTCAACGGTCCTCAAAGTTTTTGAACAATTGTTTTTTGTTCCACAAATTAAAATCACTAAACGACTACACTAATTGAAAAACATCATTCATACTATCAATAATTTTGTTTCACCTATAAGATGTACTAAAATACAATTCACTTCCAGGCCGTGGCAAGAAGAAGAAGAAGCTGAAGAAGCTCCTCCCCATTTTAGCGCTCATCAAACTGAAGTTGGCTGCGCTCATCCCGCTGTTCCTTGGTATAATTGCCTTCGCGGTATTCAAGGCTTATCTCCTCGGCAAGGTCGCATTTATCGCTGCTGCTATTGGAGCCTTGAAAAAGCTGTTAGACTCTAAAAACAGCAAGAGCAGTGGCTGGTCTGAACCTCCTCATGAAGAACATGGTTGGGAAAGCGGCGGCGGCGGCGGCTGGGGCAGATCCCAAGACGCCCAGAACTTAGCCTACGGCGCTCATATTAAACAGGCGTAATTTATAATACCATAACTAATTTATTTGTGTGAATCTCTATTTATTTCTCGACCACCGTTTGTGAGCGTGCGTGTGACAGTATTTATGTATCCGATATTATGCTTTAATCTTGACTGATTATTTAGTCTATGTAGGTTTATAGTATGTATCGTTTTATATGTATGTGATTTTTTTTGTATATTATTATATTCTATGATAGATATTTTTATATGCTATGTTATATTCTTCGTATATTCCTTACAGTATTTTTCGATAGTTTTCTTTTATATTTTATCTATTATTTTACCAAATATTTTAAGTTTTTGTTCCAAAGATATATGTGTATTTTTATAAGTATTATGTTTATTTCTTATTAAGTTGTGTGTGACTGAGTGGACCGAGTCATATAATTTATTACCGAGTTATCGAGAGATTGCTTTAAGTTATTAAAATGACAATTATTTTGCGATATGTATTCGTGAAATTAAAATGTGTACAAATTAAAGATTTTGTTTCATTTTACCTACTCTACTTAATATACCTTTGCTATGTTTAAATAGTTAATAAAATACCTTTTAAGTGAAGAAATATGAAGATATTTTTTTAAATTTTTTACCAATAATACTAAGATTTTCTTAAAGCCAATACTCAACAGTTATTACTTTTAAAAAGTATTACACTAAAGAGACTATTGTACTCGTTTCGACGAGTCATGAACTCAGAAATCAAACAATACAAACCTGTTTAAGAGATCTCTGTGAGAATCTTCCGCAGAGAGAAAGTTATCCATCATTATACAATTTGAGAGATTAGATATTTGAGTGTGAGACAAACAGTTTAAGATTATCTTTATTGTTATTTTACACACGGTTGAAGTCCTCAAAAATGTCTGCTATTTTAACGAAGTATTGTACTTAGATATTTTTCTCTTTTCAATAAAAGTTAAGGTTTATATTTAATTTAATAACAATGTACAGTTATTCGGAATAGCTCCGTTTCGTTAAATATTTTTTAAAATAAATTGAACACTTCTTACATTTAATCGGTAACACAGAAGTAATTTTGAAACAAAAAAATATGCTGTTACCGTAAATTAAAACAATTGAATACAATAACCATAATTATATAATTATCAGTGATAATTACACGCTTTCCTACAAACGAATTTAACCATTATATCACATACAAAAAACACATTTTAGAATACATAACACCCGTAAATAGGACACCAAAGTATATATCACTTTCACTCTTACTATTCATATATACGAGATGATATAAGCGACTTAACTTTCATTTTTGTGAAAAATATTTGTGGTTATGTAA
The DNA here is from genome assembly GCA_907164685.1 of Colias eurytheme. Classification (NCBI taxonomy): domain Eukaryota; kingdom Metazoa; phylum Arthropoda; class Insecta; order Lepidoptera; family Pieridae; genus Colias; species Colias eurytheme. The sequence continues at coordinate 8,821 of CAJQZN010033915.1, read as the reverse complement.
TTTCTGAAAGCGATCGGATCCTGTCTTACTATATTGATGAATGGCCTTTGTATTTTAGTGTTTGGAGAACCATATATGAAATTACCGTTTGAATAGACTTCCTAGCCACATAGTATTAAGCACGTTACTATTGTTTTGTGGGTAGAAAATGTTAAAAGCTCTTCAGATAAGCGGTGGCTTTATTACCTCGACTAAAAAGTTATTTCTCTGTCTTTTATTCTATATCTACCTTTTATTCTGAATACGACATATGTTAAAGAAATAAAGTAACAAAGAGTAGTCTTATATCCTTCTAGAGAAATGAAATATCAAAGAGCAGCAAACTTGTATCCTTTACGTTACAACTTTACAACTGAGTTACAATTAATCTTCTAGAACTTTCTAATACAAACAGTAACAAAATCTCACTATCCTTTGTGAAGATGTACAGCAAAATGCATTAACTTAATGCATCTCGTGTGCGCATCCATCGAACAAGACTTTAGCTATATTTCGTGCGCTTTCAAAATCGTCTTGAGCATACAAAACGCATGCAATTGCTATTTTTATCACTTAATGTATGGTTCCAGATAAGTAATGTCTTTGACAAACAGACGAAAGTTTTGTATACAGATTCTGTGGTACTTTATGTATGAGTTTATGATATTTTGTTTCATTTTACAGAGTAGAGTGAGAGACTTTTATTGTAAGTTCGACAAATTTTTAAATTTACTCTTACCTATAGAGAACTGGTAAGAACATTCATAGTAAGAGAGACTGATAAAACGTACAATATAACAGTTTTATTTAAATGGTATATTATACAAAATTAGGTTTTATGTTTACTTTCACTTAAATTCAATCAATTAATCGTAATGTTCACTTTGATTTAAATTCATTCAAAATCAATAATTCCCAAATCGTTTTATTTCCTAATCAATCGAAGTCAATCCTAATTTAAGCTTGAAAGTGTTCGAATGAATAAAGATTTTGCTCCAACACATTTAGCATAGTGATCGAAGAGTAAGAATAAGGACGTATTTCAAATAGAAACTTGGCTTTTCACACGTTCACAGAGTAAACAGTTAACGTACATTATTTGTTGTTCATATAATTACCGAACGTGACTCTATTAACCCTAGAACACTAACCTTATTTTTCACCGTTTAATACTAACCTTCGTCGCTTCGACTACGCTTTTTATTGGAGGGGATTAAGGGGTTTAATTAAAACAATATATTTGTAGTTATGTTTTTATTTTAAGGACAATGTATTAATCTACATTATAAAAATATTAAAATACTTATATTACCATATTTTTAATTCAAACAGTCATCAAAATGAGATCATAGTTTACATGCTTTATGAAAGTTCTTAAAATTTTTGAAAAATTCGTACACATAATATATACCACTAAATTGCTCGAAATAAACTATTAATTGTAAAAATAATATCTGAAAAATTAATAAAAAATATAATTTTGATAATAGCTTAGGATCTAAAACATTTGTGACACACATCAAGTTTGTGTTCCGCACACAACGATTTTTTGCACTTAGTGCACCTATTTTTAGTCTACCTTTGCTTTATGGTGGGACATATAGCATATTTATGTTTCTTTTATTTTGCTGTGGAGGGACATAAGCATCATTACTTTGCTCAGTCTCATTTATAACATTCATATTACTTCTTTCTGGCATGTTTAAAATTTATGTGATTGAGTCCCGCAGAGTATCAGTAATGTCATCAGTAATTATACCTGAAAAACATGGAAGAGGATCTAAAATATCTTGAAAAAACCGTACAGGCCCTCGTGTTATGTTTCTATGTTCCTTGAAGGCCTTCTGCTTTGTGACCTTGACTATTGTGGTGACCATATGTGTTTATCTTTCCCAAGAAGAATGGTACGTGATGGTCTTATAATCAAATCACTTGGGTCAGCTGAAGTGCTACGTTTTTCGTCTTCAATGTCACGTGGGTAGATGTATTACTACATGCCTCATAATCTTGATCTGGAAATTTCTCTTTATTTACAATAGAAACTTCATCATCACCCACTCCATTTCATGCCTCATCAGCCTCAAAATGGTCTTCAGGCTCTCTCGCAGATGAATTTTCCTCATCGCTTTCGACTTCTAATAATAACACATTAATCGTAGCTAAAAAATAAAATAATAGGCACCATTATAAAAGATAAAATAACGTAATTTTAACTTAACTAAATAGTACGAAAAGTTACGTTAATACTAACCTTCGTCGATGTGACGAGCCATGGTTGCTGGTACAGCGCGTGTGGACCTTCCACACACAAAGCACTACCGTTCATCGCAAGAGCAATGGGTCGGCTGAGATTAGCTGAAGTTAGAAAACCATACGGTCGCGCGCGTAAAAGTTATAGCGATTTTTTTGGTGACGCGTCGTCGAATCGACGAAGGGTAGTAATCTAGGGTTAAAGATGATATTGTATTTTCGTATGTGTTTACAAGCGGCGGAGGATTCTAAATGAAAATGAAAATATAAAAATCTTTACTACTAAAACGAAGCTCCTTTCACTAAAACGCCTCTTTCACTAAAACGAAGGCTTATGGACATGTGCATCTTGCCCATCCTCACCTACGGTGCACAGACTTGGTCATTGACTGATCGCCAAAAGTCCGCACTTGAGGTTTGCCAAAGATCAATGGAGCGCAGCATTTTGGGCGTAAAGCTTTCTGATCGCATTCAAAATAGAACGCTGCGCTCAAAAACACAGATTGTCGACGTAGCCCATAAAGCTGCCGAGCTCAAATGGAACTGGGCTGGACATGTTTGCCGGATGTCCGAAGAGTTGTGGGCAAAAATCACCACTATGTGGATCCCCGACAATGGAAAAAGGCTGCGTGGAAGGCCCAAAATCAGATGGCGCGACGAACTGGACTCTCATTGCAAGGAATGGGCTAAAATTGCTCACAATAGGAAGACATGGACGAAGGGAAGAGAGGCCTTTGCCCAGCAGTGGGACAGCCATGGCTGAATAATAAAAAAAAATTTACTACTAAAACAATAAACGTTTCATTGTCAGTGTTAGAACAGTTGGTTTTTTTTTTGCTTGCCTCTTGGATATAGGAAATGGAGTACGAGTCACTTTATTATGACGAATTATTATTTCGAATAGTTCGTCATAATAAAGACTTCGGACTGATAAGTCATCTTTTATATCAAGAACAAGTAGTTATGCATAAATTTATATCAACAGTATGCATATCAGGCACTATGTAATGAGCTTTTAAGTTCAATTCAATGAAAACACTTTTCCTTCCTGACTTATAACCAAAACTTCTGAAATACCTTTACAATCTAAAAAAGCTCAAATCTGAAATTGCTAATAGATTTAAAACTAACTTTAATTGCGCCTCTTTTCACCGACATCTATTACTTTTTCTACTACTACTACTATCTTAACTCTACTCTAAAACCTCTACTTTAAAAGATAGAATATATTTTCTTAAAAAAGCTCCAAATTGAAGTAGCTAATAATATATCAAAAAAATCACTCTCATCGCAACCGATGCCTACTTTAACCACTCCTAGTACTAACTAGTACTAACATTACAATTTACACCAGACACTTACTACACGTACATCTACTGGCATTATTATTGGCACACCACCCTACTATCTCTACTTCACACACGTCACACGTCAAAAATCAATCCCTATGGAATGCAGCGACCCCAATACGAGCTATAAATCTCGCCACACCCTGTAGGAAGCGGTACCATTGAGAAAGCTGGGATGAGTCAGTAGCTCTTGGCCACTTGGCCGTCGAGAACTGTGACCTTGACGTAACGGTATCGGTGCGTGCGCGCACACTGGTCGATTTATTATTGTATTTATTTAACTAAATTTAGCACGTTATTGGTATTTTTAAAATTACAACCTATTGATAATAAAAAAATAACATTACACAATATAGGAATAGATATAAGGCAGCATAATAAAAACATATAAAATATGTCGTACTATTTAAAATAATATGAAAAAGCTAGATCAATTATTACTAATTCAATAATGTCTAATTCTAATGTCTAACTCAAATTCTTATTTATTCAATTCCATAACTCAACTTTTGTTCCAAAAGCGGTTTATATTAAACTCTGTAGAACTATAACTATAAACAACATATGTATTATCATATTAATGTATAGACCAAAGTTGCTATAATCAAATCATTTCAAGTAATAATAAATAAATAATCTTAAGAAACTACAAGAAAAACTGATTTTTACAGTAAAAGCTTAGTGAGTAAGTACCTATGTAGATTTTTCTACGTGTTGATTATTGAGTTTTATAAAATACAATGTTATATTGACTATCTGGCATTTAAAAATTTGGCAATTCTCTCCAAAAATGATGTGAAGTTGGAGAAAAAATTAATGTACTGAATTTTCCTTTGATTAAATTGTAGAGTCACACTGCAATTTGTACTTGTGAACGAAACTTGTAATTTACTCTTCATAAAACCATAAAATTTAATGAAAAATGAAATAAATAAATAAAAAGTTTCCATTTATTAACCACCTAGTGTGATTCGACTTCCACGCACTTGGGTGCGGCACTACGAACTTTCGTTCCGTTTTGCGGCTTATTACAATGAACCTTACACGAATATCTTACGCATCCAAAATCTCACACCATAACCGTCTCTATCGACTTGCAATACGAGTCATAATCGCTTGTATACATTTGTAGGTCAATAAATTATATACGGATGTGAGTATTGCGTACTTTCTTAGTTACGTGAAGTCGTTACGTGTCATGATATCATTGAACTTCAGGTGTCTGTAACATTAGATCTATTAAGAATTTTATATATGCAAATTTATAATACTTGACTAGAAGTACTTAGTAGGCTATGCGATAGTTTTCCTTTTTAATTTGACTTAAACTTTTATGAATAATGCAGAATTGAGAATGCAGATTAAGGTCACATTGGCACATAATTATAAATTATGTCATGAGTAAATTCTGTGTGTAAAATACGCATTAGATTCCTTATTTTTTAATAATAAGCAGTTACATCTAATATTAGGTACAAAGTGTGATATTATAATATATGATTAATCTGAATTCAAAATGCAGGAATGAATATATACAAAAACATCCTGCGTTTGAAGTGAAGTAGTACATTTAAAAGGAAAATGTATTTGACCCTCGTAAAATTAATATGTGCAAAATGTATGTTGTTTAAATTAACCTATATGATAATTAATTTAAAACCAATATAAGTTCTAAAAATACACCTTCAAGGAGAAAGTTAATAAGTTAATGTTAATGTTCTTCTAAGTTCTTTCCAAGACAGTTAAAACTAATGACATTTTACGAAAATCTCTTTAAGTTCAAAACAAGTAACAGTTAAGTAATTTTAAAGCACAAGTAGATGCAACTGTATTTATGTTAGTGTAACTGTTTAACATATTTTTCAGTAAAGATAGTTAAAGTATTATCTTTAATTCAATGACTAAAAATAGTCAAAATATAATTTTAAGTTATATTCAATTAACAAAGAAAATTGTATTTTTTTTGAGGTTATAGTTTATTGCGAAAATTAACCCCGGTCGTCAAACAAATCTTATACGGGCCAGGATCACTTTTATAAAAAGAGGATAAATTAACTTGAACTTTGAAAAAATAAAAGCATTACCTATTAATACTTCTTTATTAATTTACATTACTTTTTAATATAATTCCTGAATACACTAACCAGGAGGAAAAATGCGACGTAAAAAAGAAAAGAAAAGACGTGTGGCACTCGGGGACTGCCGCGGTAAAGCTATTGCATGCTATGCCTTCAAGCCACACCTCCGCGCCCGTCCCCGTGGGGAGCGTGAGGTTTTTCGTTACTAAATTTCTGGATTCGGTCCCCGCGCTCAAGACCCGCGATAGAAGCTATGCAATATCTTAAAAAAACTTTGAAAGCATAACTCCAATCATAAAACGAATCAAATTTCTTCCTTACACGCATCCTTCTTACACGCACAAAAAAACCTTGAAAGTATTCTACCATCAAATTACTCAATGAATCTTCACACATGCAACTGAAAAAATAAGGATCGTCTCCAAAAAATCAATCATTGCATACACCCGACCTCGTTCCTGCGAATATCTACTTTCACTGACTGCACCACGTAACTGATGTAACAATGCTTCTTGCCATTATTTAATCGTTTTATAATGAATGCCACTGAACTTGACTGAAACTAATCATGTTCTACGGTTTTTGTACTAGTTTAGAGCTGTGACTTAAGGCTCTGACGTCATAGATGTTTAATCATTTTGTTTGTAAGCTTTTATGTTGTACTAGCTTTCCGCCCGCGGATTCGCCCGCGTTTTCAAAGAAAAACCCACATAGTTCCCGTTCCCGTGGGATTTCCGGGATAAATTTCATTGTAATCAGTTCAGTTGTATTTGCGTGAAAGAGTAACAAACACACACACATCCTCACAAACTTTCGCATTTATAATATTAGTTTATTTATTTATGTTGTATATACCATAAATAGTAAATAAAACAAATCGTTGCATTAAGCATATGAATTTTCATTAGTTGTAAATGTAACAATGTGTGTGTGTAACAATGGAGAACGTAATAAGGTCTATGCATATTATAAAGTTAGTATTGTATTGATTTTTTTTACTTCTTTTCACCTTAATTTTCTTCAGTCTTTTAATTTGAAAAGCAAGCAATAATAAAATATGTTTAATTATCAAGCAGATAGAGATAACAATAGCTTTATCGTCAACTCAACAAGACAAAGGTCGTGGGTTTGACCACTTGTTAAGTAAAAAAAAGTTTCAGTTTAACAAGGTAAACTGTGCTGACCTAATCTGTTCTTCTTATATATAAAAATGAATCGCAAAATTTGTTGGTAAGCGCATAACTCGAGAACAGCTTAACCGATTTCGATAATTCTTTTTTTATTATATTCCTTGAAGTACGAGGTCTTATATATAAAAATGAATCGCAAAATTTGTTGGTAAGCGCATAACTCGAGAACGGCTGAACCGATTTCGATAATTCTTTTTTTATTATATTCCTTGAAGTACAAGGATGGTTTTTATGTAGAGAAAACGTAAATATGTATGTACCACGGGCGAAGCCGGGGCGGTCCGGTAGAATTATATAAAATCGCTCTATTACGAGGCAAAATTAATAAAAAATAAGTTTTAAATAATATATTATAGGTAGTAATTATGTTGATATACATCCCATATTAAGGAAACATTCTAATTGTTGCAAAACGATTTGTGAAAAGGTTTTATCTATGGCATCTTGTTTAAGGTCAACAGAGAAATTTTATTTAAATACAGAAGAAGGATCCGTATTTGCATAATATCAACATTCCTAACATTTCTGCTTGTCGGCAAATCTGATAACGTTTGGGCAAATTCTTTACAATGAGGCTTGTATTGCAAACTTTTTTTTAATTCACTTTTTCTAGGTTATAAGGTTCGCGCTATAAATGTATGATTTTTAGAACTATAGATATTAATATTGATGAGTATGTCTCCTAAAAGCGCATACCTACGCATAATATATAGAAATGTAGAAAACGATTAAATACGATTTAATAATTTATTCGATTGGTTCTTTACAATTATTGTTTATGTAGATATCATATTATTATAGTACGAAAACTGTAAATTTATATACCTATCTATACTAATATTATAAAGAGGAAAGATTTGTATGTATGTATGTATGTATGTATGTATGTATGTATGGTTTTCACGCATTAACTACTGAACCGATTATAATGTCATAAGAATAAATTTAATCCTATCCTATGTGTTAATCCAATTGGATTAACACATAGGATAGGTTTTATCCCGGAAATCCCACTGGAACGGACACTATGCGGGTTTTCCTTTGAAAACGCGGGCGAAAAGCTAGTATAGTATAATTTCAAAAGCTTGAAAGAACGTATTATAAACAATATGAATTGTAGCAGAATTCTCTTCATATTAAAAATAATCGAAATAATTCAATTACTCCTACTCTAATCCTCATTGGATATTGATGAATGAATTGAATTGTCATTCAAATCAATTGAATTATACAGCATTTATATATGATAATACATTATTATGATAGACTGTAAGTCAGTTTTGTGGTCACTGAGTGGTTCTTCATGAATATATTTCAGAAAGAGTAAAAGTGTCCACACTTGACGATGTAACGTAAATTTTATGCCACTATGATTACAAATTTCATTCACAAAATGAATATTGATTATTTTTTAAACGGTCTCTTCTTTAAAAGCTTTTCAAGTCAATTTAAAAAATCTTAATATTGAAGGAAATTGCAAATTTTTCAACGAACATGAATTTTATAAACTTTCACCCAATTACATAATATACTTAAATTTCGAATGCAATTAAATCATTTTTATGGTTTCCTATCGACAGTTAATGTGATTCTGATACAAATTACATACGTTTATATAATAACACAATATTCGTTAGTTTGATTAGCTAATTTTTTTTTTTGAAAATTGTATCTATTCCTTAAAAAAATTCAAATAATTTGATTAATTACAAAATACATAATTGAATAATGCTGAAGATGAATCCTGAAGTTTAAAATGTTCAATGAATGATCAGAAGAAGAATGATAAAGATTTAAGTATATGAACAATTTTGTTAAAAAAATGTATAAATGTGACGTATAGAAAAATTTCGTAGAAATGGACAGTGACACTCCGCAGAAAGTTCATTTTCTATTGTATTTATTCTGATGGATCTAAAACTGTAAATGGCCTTGGTTTTGCTTTTTGGGACCCCAATAGAAAATACTCATATAA
>CAJQZN010033909.1:0-21253 GCA_907164685.1 Colias eurytheme | reverse complement strand
TTTTTTAACTAGTTTAAATAACAAAAATGACATCAAAAATATCATGAACGTTAAAAATAGTGTTTTTTCTTAATATGTGTGTATATGTATTATCTTACAAGTGCAATGTATGATACTTATAGACATTTTAAGTTTGAAAAATCAGATGTTTTGCGCGAAGTGACAGTAGTACCCACCTCAACGCTTCGCTTATGAGGCGTGCAATATAAATATTAATTAAAGCACCTGTTAAAATAGTTGTTGCAAAAATACATCTCTAGCGCCTATGAAAAAAATTGGCAACGTATCCACACGTTACTTTATAATATAGAATCTGAAGTGATTGCGGTATTGTTGATCTTAGTTTTATTGAATTTTTTCCCCTTTTGGCATTCTCTACCTTCATTTTAGTTAAGTTATGTTTATGTTTAGTGTTTACAAAAGAGTCGCTTCTATCGACAAGTTATCGTGTTTATAACATTAGACTTGGAATTGGGGTTACTACTATGTAATAAAAGTATCATTTTTATGTACCTGCTAATATAAGTTTTATTTATATCTATGGGATTAAGATATTTTAGTTTCTCATAGAACCAGGAATGCTCCTGGCTCTACGAGAAACTGATATTTACTTAGTAGCTACACAACAAAGATGGTCTCAACGAGGGTTGCCAACACTTCATCATCAAAATATAGTATTTTCCAAAATAAGGTGTAAAAAATATAGTACATTTAAAAAAAATATAGTATTTTATGGGAAAAACAAAAAAAATAGACAAATATATATTTATGTTTATAAAAACTATATTTTTTTGCACTTCTTGCAATGTGTAACAGCTTTTTGTTTAAAAAAAAAGTGTTAAGCTTTGTCACATAGTCCATTGAAAAGTTACATTTGGGGTTGCATTTTTTAGAGGACGCAATTTCATTTTTTTGATGTATAGGGGGGGTCAGTGTGAAGCTATCACCAAGTTTGTGGGGTCGCAACCCTTGTCCCGCGGCCGCCATCTTGAAAATAGAGGCTGATATGGTTTTTACGATATATCTCTTAAACTATTAATCTGATTAAAAAACATTCGTAACTTTTTTATTTATAGTTCTACGACAAAAAGTTACTGGACCCAAGTTGTAGAGAAGTTAATTTGCAACAAATAATGTTAACATTTTTTTTATCAGATAAATAGTTTATGAGATATATCGTAAAAACCATTTAAACCACTATTTTCAAGATGGCGGCCGTGGGACAAGGGTTGCGACCCCACAAACTTGGTTTTAGCTTCACACTGACCCCCCCTACACATCAAAAAAATAAAATTGCGTCCACTAAAAAACGCAAGGTTAGGCCTAAAAAATGTATCATTTCAATGGACTAACATTCAATTTTTAAATTAATATATAAATCAAAAGCTCATTTTTTATTAATGATACACTACTTCTGTTTCTTTCTTCTCGCCACTGGTATATGCGCAATAGGTTATATGACTTAGCCATCTTAACAATTAAAAGGCGTGTTCTAATTTTTTTTTAATGAAGGATTTGTTTGTAACATTTGTCGGTGTTGAAAATATAGTATTTTTGCGTACTATATATGTTTTCAACAGTATATAGTACGCAGACCCGAAATATAGTACAATACTATATATTATAGTACGGTTGGCAACCCTACTCTCAACCTACTTCTTAATCTCCACACTGCACTCTTATCCTATATAATCCTGTCTTACAAGTATTTTCCATTACATAAAGAAGGCCTACTGCCTAGTGGATAAAAGTATTTACTATGCAATGCTTTATTTTTATTTTGTACATTTCCTGTTGCAATATATTACAAAAATTAACGTTGGAAATATGTACCTATTATTAAACATCTCGATGAAATAAATACAGTTTTTTTAAATTTGATATTTTTGGTTTTAATGGCATTCAAATGCTTTATAAAAACATAAATTTATAAAGAATAGAAAAAATTCGATCCCGCCTCGTGATCGATTTTTTTCTATCTATACTTCTATACTAATATTATAAAGAGGAAAGGTTTGTAATTAATAATTATGTATGTATGTATGGTTTTCACGCATAAACTACTAGACCGATTTTGATGAAATTTAGCACAGACAATCTTTAGACCCTGAGAACATAGGCTACCTTTTATTGCGAAATATGTACCACGGGCGAAACCGGGGCGGACCGCTAGTTCTTTATAAATTTATACAGATTTTTTGTCAGTGAGCAACAGCAGCAATGTTTGTAAATATTTACTCTAGGTAAAGTCAGAGACAAAAAATATTAGAATTACTGTGGGTATAATTTCGGACTCCTTCAAAACAACGGTGAGCAATGTTCCAATGCAATTATTGTTAGTACGTTGATAAAAGTTAAGGCGCAAGCCTTATTTAAATGTCGTTACAGTTTGAACGACTGAACCATTTTCAATAGGTCTTATATTAAATTATATATTTTGTGACCACATGCATGCCTAACACCACTATGTATAATTTATAGATATTATCTGTCGTTATAGAAATGATATCATTGAAGACATTGATATTATACAGGCTAATAAATTTCAATGCAAATTGCATTTTATTTGCAAGTCAAATTCAATTGGTAAGTATTACTATGACATTAGTTAAGAATATATTATATACAAATATAAAGTTCCTCTGCATTTTAAATTCCTAAAGTTATATATTTTGCATTTCAAGGCAAGAAACTAATTTTCGAGACAAAGATTATATTATTTGGTAAGACAGGCTTACATCATTTAAAGTGATACCTACAGTGACCTCAAAATTCAAAATTGGTATTTAAAATTTAAATAAAATTAGTTATCTATATGAGAATGTCTTTGATACGTATTGAAAATATGTGTTAGTTCCGAATTTATCGTAAAAATCAGTGCCCATTATTATATATTACAATATTGAGTAAGCATTGCTGATTCTAATCTTTTCCGTCTCCAATTATTATCGTCTTGTGAATGAATTGATTACAATTGTGGAAGTCTACCTGTAATCTAGTTTAGCAAGCATGAAGCTTATGAAGTGAAATTAATTCGACAAAAAATAGACATACGTATAATGCACAAAAGTTAATATGTACAAGATTAATATTTATATTATTGAAAAATCCGAAAAATAAACCTTCAGTAAAAGTGAAAGTTTTAACTTCAAACTTTTTCAACGACACGTTTTTCCTATCCTTCCTTATCATTTACATCTTATCTTATATTTTTTTTATTATTAAACCAAAAAATAAACTTAAAACTCAAGTTATTATGAAGATCTTGCGAAGGTCAAAGCTCTAGGTCTAAATTCGCATTCGATTTTTTATTGACATTTAGATTTGACCAATTATCTCTGTTGAAATTTAAAAATATCTTTAAGACGATTAAGCATAAAAAATGTAAATTGATTTGATTAGACACAAAGTTCGAATTGAGAGGATCAAGAATCATGTTATAATTATTTAATTTACGGTCAAGCAGACCACCAAAGTTCTTTTTCTTTTCAGTTATTTTTTTCGATTGAATGAAACTTAGAACATTTCAAGAAGAGAGCGTACTTCTCCCTCAAAGGCTGGCAATGCACCCACAAAATTCCAGGGACTATGGGTGTTCATGGACGGCGTCAATCATCGCTTTCTGTCCAGTGCCGCGCAAGCTCGTTTGCATGCTATTAACATAAAAAAAACTTGGAATTGAACCTATTACTTCATTCATCATATACCTTGGTGGTACAGCTGGACGTGTGGATGGCATTGTGGTAGTGGTGGTAGATCGCTGAGTGACGTCAGAGGAAGGACTTCCTACCATCAGGTCACCGTCGTCTCCAAACCTGAAATTTTAACATAGGTAAAATATTAGAGTAGGGCAAATAAAAGGATGGGAAAAATCTTGAATGGAAACTTCCGCCATTTTTGAACGCGTAAAAATAATGAACTGCTCGACTTTTTAGGGGTTTTCGTGGGTTTTATTACAAAAATTACTATATAAATCAAAAGGCGACTTATGCATAGATAACAATGTATGTACTTTCATCTCGCTCCGCGCGATTAATTTGCCTTTACATGTGAAAGCACATTTAAAAATCTGTTCATTAGTTTTTGATTAATTTGCTAAAACAAACATGCAATTTCTTTCTCTTTATAATTTAAATTGGATAGTTTTGATTAAACTATCTAATCTAATAGAGGAAAAGAAACTAATTTTGATGCAATTATAATTTCAATGATTCCACTTCATTTGACAAATTACTGATCGTATAGGAGCTACCGACGTTGACAAGTGAGAATTTTAGTATAGTTGGTTCTTTGATATACTGTTCCTCTTGCTATTTCGGTTAGAGTCCGGGCTGTCTGGCTGGTCGCAGTGGTTGCGTTTAGTAGTGCGCATCTTATCTGTACAGGATAATTTCCTTAATTTTAAGTCATTTTTTAACGCGTTATTTTTAATATTTTGCCTTTAGATAGATCCATCAGACATAGTTTTTTTATTGCAAGACGTTTTTTTCGTTGCTAAATAGGTGCCAGACGCAATTTTTTATTTCGTTTTTATAAAAAATTCAAATTATTTTAGAATGTCTGTAAATTTCATATTATGTTCTTCAAACATAATATAATCTAAAATTAATTAGCCAGACGCTAATTCGATTGTTAAGTATTAAATAATGTGTATAAATAAAAGAAAGTAATGTAGCATGCAGCTCATCAGCTAGTGTATTTTAATTATGCGACAGGAAATAATTGCAAGAATACAATATTATTATTTACACTTGTTCTTATAAATAAAAGCTAAAATGAAAAAAAAACATAAAAGTGAAAAATAAAATATTAAAGTTACCATACATTGAAAATAGAATAAAATCTATATCAATGAAGGTTATACAATTACATTGTTAAATTTAAAAAGCCATCTTCATAATCATCATCATCATCATCTTCCCTCACACTGTCAGAATTATTTATGTTATCGTCTAAGGAATTGTTATTGTTTTCCAATATTCCATCATCTGTAAACAACTAGAAAATTAGTTTCAATAATGATGTACACACATACACACACACAACACACACACACCACACCACACAAGACACACACACGTGAACACACACACACTCGCATGTTTAAGTTTGTATTGAATTTAGCTAAAGTAGTTAGCATGAATTTATATAGCTAGTATACTAGCGGTCCGCCCCGGCTTCGCCCGTGGTACCTACATGTTTAAACTATCCTATCTCTCAAGTTGGATCGAACTGCACATGGTGTGCGAATTTTATTATAATCGGTTAAGTGGTTTAGGAGTCCATTGAGGACAAACATTATGACACGAGATTTATGTATATTTATTAAGATTAATAATTCATAATTCTTTATTCACGTTAAACATGGTATTTTTAGATGTTACAATTTTACTTATAGTAGGTACAACATGTTTAGCCGTCATTAAAAAAACAGCATGCAAATTTTATAATTGTATATAAAACAATGAATAATGAATTAATATTGTTATCATCATCACTACATAGTATAAAACAAAGTCGCTTTCTCTGTCCCTATGTCCCTTTAAATCTTTGAAACTACGCAACGGATTTTGATGCGGTTTTTTTAATAGATAGAGTGATTCAAGAGGAAGGTTTATATGTATAATAACACCCATTAAATAGTGGAAAAGTACTGTTATTTTTGAGGTTTCTAATGTGATGTCGTAAATAATTACATTTTTTCCACATACAGTGCAAACGCAGGCTGAACCCTACGAGTTTTATCAAAATAATGTACTAACTATACTAGTACACATTCTACATCTACAGAAAAGTCTACAGAAAAGTCCGTGATGGTATATGTCTATCTCTTATGGATAATCCACAATAACTTTTTTTAGTCATTTACTTTTTACGACAAATAATAATGGCTAATTTTCAAAGCGATTTTAACCAATACAGCATTAATCCTTAACCAATTAAAGACCTTGAATACATTGTTCATTTAATATAGATCTATATGGCCCTTTACACCGTATGATTTAAGTGAATATTTTCGAAGATATTACAGATTTAAAAATTGCGGGACGTAGCGTTTGCGGCGGTACAGGCCGGCCGCCCGGCTATATAATATTTTATACCCGTGCGAAGCCGGAGCGGGCCGCTATGTTTTTATATTCAACGTTCAGTTTTTCTGTAGTGTATTTAGTATCAGCATTGCACCCGTGCGAAGCCAGGGCCAGGCGGGTCGCTAGTTAGTTATAAAAAAAATTGTTTTGTATAGAAGATTGTTGATGTACCCTAATAGTTTATTTTTTAGCCTAAGGAATAAAATGTACCAATGGAAGGTACCTACTTGTTCCCACAACACAGGGAATCCTAGAGTAGGAACAATTCAATTTCTATGCATCGTATATTTTCGAAAAAAAAAAGTTATTTTTTATTGTTATTTAATTTTCGCGGCCGACCCTTTCTATCTCTCTTGCACTTTAAACTATCTCTCCATATACACAATCACCAAATTGTTATACTTACCTACTTTCACTACGTTTTTATTTGTACATATTTAATACTTAACAATCGAATTAGCGTCTGGCTAATTAATTTTAGATTATATTATGTTTGAAGAACATAATATGAAATTTACAGACATTCTAAAATAATTTGAATTTTTTATAAAAACGAAATAAAAAATTGCGTCTGGCACCTATTTAACAACGAAAAAAACGTCTTGCAATAAAAAAATTATGTCTGATGGATCTATCTAAAGGCAAAATATTAAAAATTACGCGTTAAAAAATGACTTCAAATTAAGGAAATTATCGTGTGCAGATAAGATGCGCACTAAAAAACGCAACCACTGCGACCAGCCAGACAGCCCGGACTCTAACCGAAATAGCAAGAGGAACAGTATATCAAAAAAACAACTATACTAAAATGACTTTTTTTTTAACGTTAATAGCTCCCGTACCATGATGAGTGATGCCGTTAGTCATTTAAGTGTGTCTCAAAAAACATTGAGTGGAAAAATATAACTACATAATACTTCATTTAATCACGAAACAAATTGGGCTGAGTGTGATTATTTATGATATCATTCGGATTTACACAGACTTGTCACAAGAGGATTTAGTCATTAAAAGTCTGACATTTTCGTTTCAATTGTTACTTTGATTCATACCTACTATTAGTAAATAGTATCTATTAAGAATGAAAATTTACCACTGCCACAGAATACATAATACATAGTAGCTAAACGCCACGGACACTCTCCGCCTCCCGCCAAAATTAAACACTAACATCACCCCGCACGAAATCAGTCTAAAAATGGTCCATATTTTTCTACAGGGAGGATACGCAACGAAGATTAACAACATTAATCTATAATTTTATTATTTTGGATTTGTGATTATCGTTTTTCGTAGAAAATGGTTAGATATGGTGCTGTTTACGGATGTATTTCATCAGAAAAACGCGATTTTTTTTTTACGCTAGTCAAAAATGTGCCAACCATAAAGCGTTAACTCACACATTTTCAGTCTCTACAGTGTGACTGTCAAAACGATAATTTTGTATGGAGCACAGGTATGGAGTGTCCGGGGTGTGCCACTGCTAAAGCTAGTTATAGATAATCGAAGACCAGTTATGAAGCATGAATTTCAAAGGGGTGAATAGGTTATGGGAACTCGTTATAAACTAGAAATAGATGTGGAAAATTATTCGAGTAAATAATATATTAAGAAAATCGGTTCTTCTTTCGGTGCATTTAGACCAAACGAACATAGAGCTAGAGCTAGAGCATTTTTCGTGATCTTTTACAGTAAACGAAAAGTCTTGAGTATTTAGATAAAATCTTTTCGAACGCACTAAGAACAACGAATGAATGCTCTACTAATTACTACTAAAATAATGTGACATAGTGGGGTTAGAATGAGCATTCGCTGGTTTGATCTACATTTGCACCGTTCCCATAATGAATAATAACTTTTCTCATTTAAATAATATAGTAATAGATAAAATAGTATATTTACTTCATCATAATAATATCTCCAGATCTAATGTATTCGCTGCATGCAATCAAGTTTCATAAGACAAGATTTAGATCTGGTGATTGCTGGCTTCTCTATTAAGTAGCATTCCTTTAAATTAAATACCAATTGCATAATCTGTGGATACATCTGCTTTTCTTTGTTCATAGTCATAATGTATGCATGTTTAAATTTAAAACATTGAGTTACTAGTACTATAGAGTACTACGAACTAGAGAGGACATCGCTACTACACTACATATTTGTAACACGAGTTAGAGTAAATATTCTCCAACCATTTTTTGTTACATTGATTGGTTTTAATTTATAGCTTACCGCCTGCGGCTTCGCCCGCTTTGTCTAAAACCCAATAAATTATATACTAAAACTTTCCTCTTGATTCACTCTATCTACCTATTAAAAAAAACCGCATCCAAATCCGTTGCGTAGTTTTATAGATATATGCGAAGCATATAAAGGGACAAAGGGTCAGAGAAAGCGACTTTGTTTTATAGTATGTAGTGATATGAGGCAAAATATCTACAAAGTGTATAACTCATTAGCCTTGTCGCACAGATTTTGTTCGTGGTGTCCTCTCTATACGTAGTATAATAATACCTCAATGGCTTAAAAAACTTATTAGCTATGAGTTAACTCATTATGGTGTATAATGTTTATGACTTGTATTAATATGTTCAGATAATACTTATTAGCATTAAATTGTGTACTAAAATCTAGATTCTAGATATTCAAGAATCGATCAAAAAGGTCTAAAAAATAAACCAGTCTAAAATATATAACCTGTTTGGCCAACGCAGACTTCCTGAATTATTACAAAGCAACGTAGGTAATTATCACAAATTATATACAAAATAAGTTTCGTGAATATCTTAAATAAACAATAGGCTCTTCTATACAATAGTGAAGTGTAGGTATGCTGCATAAGTTGGATAATTATTGGTGGGAAAATTTTCTTACTTCACGATTTTTATAAAACCTTTAAAGAATGCATTTTTAATTAATGGCCATGGTTTAAATTATCCGGCGATTAAAAACTTAGTAACTAAACTTAGTATTTATTCAGAAGAAGTTTACAGATGAAATACGTGTATCCTTCATGTACCTACATACAATAAATTCACGAATAAAAATAAATAAAAAAATAAAATAAATCGACGATGAAATTAAAATATTGGTAGGACTAAAATGTAAAGTGTTGATGTGTCTAGACAAGATTTCATAACAGTATCTTCTGTTTAAAATCCAAATAATTCAAAACCATTAATTATTAAAATGACGCAGGTATATTAGGTTCAAATAGTATAGTTATACATATATGTAGTATTAGATATGTGCTAAATATCATGGAAGATACTAATTTTATTGGTAAAATAAAGATATTCTTCACAAATATCTTTATTTTTAAGTTTTGGTAACAAAAAACTGGCAAATTATCTAAGCTACAAGATGTGTTGTTCAATGTAGGTAATTATAAAAATTACCGTTGGTTTTGTTTTATTACATGTGCAAAAAATAGATTCAACTTCAATTTAATATTAAAAACAAGGCAATATTATTAATATCCTGTGGGGTTTTCACACTAGCCATATAGGTTTTAAATGTTTTCACAGTAGCATAAAATTTAATTCTAGTTTTGATATTACGCAGAAGACACGAAAAAAATGGCGCCACAATTCTAATAATATCACCATAAATCTTACATTATAAAATAATCTATTGATTTACTAATGTATTTTTCAATAGTTTTTAAACTGTTAAGGATAATTTACATAATAACAAATAAGATTTAATACATTCAATCTATTTTTTGCACACTTTTGTCAATAATAATAATAATTCGATGAAATCAATTTGAGAGGTTCTTCTATATTTTTCCGCGAAAGACCAGTTTTAAAAAACAATACTCGAATAATTTACATTTTAAATTAGTGAATTATTCCAATTAAAATACATTAACAGGTAATCAAAATTACAACTGTAACAGTTATAAAAGCTATAGCCTCGTTTTAATCGAATAAATTTATATGTAATATCTGTACTTTTAAGTTGTTTGGGGGCGTCTATAAATTACGTGAGGTGTTTTTTTTTATTTTCTGCCCCTCCCCCCCTGGTGAGATGTCGTGAGATTTTATTTACTACACCAGGGCCAATCCCTTCCAAAATGATAAAAACCTAAAAAAAATAGTAGTAGGATTAGAAAAGGAGGGGAATGTGATAAAAATTAAAGGAAAAATAAATTACAGACAATCCGAGTTCGGGAAGTGGGAGGGGGGGAGCTCTTAAGGCTAAAAAATGGTTACTCTTAAATTCCGACGAAACTACAAGTCATAATAAGTTCAATGGCAAAGTTTTAGGTAATAAAAAGATCTACAAGTTTTGCATTAAAATTTTTTTCACATAACCTCAAAATTTAGGTGAAAAATTCCAAAAACCAAGTTTTTGGTTTTTTATTTTTATCTACTTCAAAAATTTTTTTTTCTACGAAATTTGGTGAATATGATGTCTCAAATACACTGTAATTTATTTGATTGCAAATATTTATTATTCCGCCTTATTTCAACTTAATACCAAAAAAACAACCTAATTTTCAATCGAAAATTCTGACGTCAAAATATCAGCTTTTTTCAAAAATTTTGGGGCCTTTTTGTTTGTTAAAATATCTACTTTCTAATGGTGTAAATTATAATATACATTACCATAGGAAATTTACTCAGAAAAAGCATACAAACAGTGTGATAATGAGCTTTCACTAAGTCAGGCAAATTTACCCCCTCCCACTTCCCGAACTCGGATTGTCTGTAATTTATTTTTCCTTTAATTTTTATCACATTCCCCTCCTTTTCTAATGGGTTTCATCCTACTACTATTTTTTTTTGTTTCAACAATTATCGACCCTGGTCTATACGGCAAAGATGCAGCTTTCAAGTGGTCAAGACATTTTTATATTGGTCGAATAGCTCGCACCTCAGTTATATCAAAAAATAAAGAAACAAAAACTTTTAATCGTAGTGTTTAGAACGAATTCTTGTTCTAAAATATCCTCTTATTTTATTATATCAAGTTTTTATTAACATTAACGGGTCCTTGGTCTCATGTTGTTGCAAAGCACAATTTTGTTTTTTTAAAAGGGTTTTGGGGTCTGCAAAACAAAGTTGTAAATTATGAATACAAATTGCAGTATAAAATTGTATTTTGTTATAAAAGGATGAATTGCCACAAATAAAACTAAAACCAGATTACCAGTTTCAAACAGCTATACATTTTTATTATTCGTGTTTATAAAGGCTACAAGTACTTATTACAATTATTGATTATGATTAAGATCATAATTCTTTATCAATTAATAAGTAGTTTATTTAGATTTAGACATTATATGAGTATTTATCAATAAAATTAACTATACATAAGTATAAACTGTGTGCTCTTGAAATATGAAGTAGAGAGCCAGAAAGGATCGGAATAGGACTACATCTACCTATAGATATGATTTTTCTATTTGTAACGGATGTTCCGAGTTCCGACTATCCGACATTATCTAACATATTATAATTATCACGAAAGTTTGCGAATTATAAATTCAGAACAATATGACACTGAATGGAATTTTTTTCCGGAAAGAAATGGTTTTCTTACATAAAAATGTTTGGAGAGGTTAAAAGAGGTCTTTGCTCTAAATTAAGATTTAAAATAAAAATAAAGTATTAGTCAAACAATATTTGAAGAGATTATATAATTAAATAATAGGTGCCAGAACATACTAAATTATAATTGTAAATGAAGGTACATATCATTTAAAATTATAATTTTTGCGGAAAACGAACAATTACAATACAACGTTCCGTTTATTTCCTACAGAATAAACGTGCATGTTTCTAACAAAATAATAAAGACATTAATCTCGAAATTTCAGGAAGCATTAGATAACTATTATTTAAGAGATATCGCGTGAGTTGAAACTGAGTAATACTTCGCGTTTTTAAAACATCTCGTGAAATACCGTCCGGAAAATATTTATTGGAGTCACTTGCACAACTATTGTAATTTTTAACCTTGTTTGTAGGCTTGCAATAGACAATAGCAGACATGAAAACATAAGCTTTCCGGTCGCGACTTCACTCTCGTACTTAAATTCTATGCAATTCCCATGGGAATCAGATAACAAACACTCTGACTAGCGCATATTTTATGATATTAGTCCGGCTACTCACGTACCCGCCGCAGGGGCAATATTGATACAATCTCGGTTGGTCGGCGGTCGGAGCAATTTCAGTTGTTCTCTAAATTGCCCCTGCTTGTCTATATACATCACAATTAAGGAGCCAATTAAGGGTCCAATTCCAATATTGCCCCTGCTGCAGGCACGTGAGAAGCCGGTCTTAGTAAGTATAAGGTTGAGGTGTTCATTTAATAGGTAATACCTATATTTTGTTTTCTACGACTTTGTATTATAGTTTCTACGTCATAACTTCCCTTATACGTATAATTGTTTTATAGAAACCCTTACTCAATATGCAAAACAATGCCGATGCACCATCATTGCAACAAGCGGTAGTAACAAGAAATAATTGGATAATACCTACTACTTTTCACAAGGTTAAATGTTAAATCCATTGCGGTATTTAACATGTAATTCTTTTGTTGTGAGACACATGTGACATAATAATATATTATAAAACAATATCAACAAAGCTTCTATGTAATCGACACTTATGCCTTGGGCATTCCTTCTTTTACCCTCCTTTTATCGCTTTTCCTATTAAAAAGACTCCATTACCACTAGTAGAATTATTTTTTTTGTAAACAATTAAAATAACACTCCCTCTATGGTATGGTAGAGTCACGTAGAAGATGATTGTCGAAAATGTTTTTAAACTATTTTTACCAATTGTATCGCTAAGCTAAATAGATTCTCTTCTATTTTATTTATAGATTCTCTTCTATTATATTCATGTACCTTATAGGATCCACAGGTCTAGTCTTATTTGTCATTATCATTTATGTGCTATGTGGCCTGAATTAAATGAATTTTATTTATTTTTTATTTTTATTACCATTTATGCCATCTTTACACCAGAGATTTTTTACACTTCAAACAAACTTCGTAATCGTAACTAAGGGTTTTCCACCGGAGATGTGTGAGGAAGCGTTGAAAGCGATGTGTTTGCACATGTCTGGTGGAAAAGCACCATCCTAAGCCAGTAACACTGCCGATAATGTCAAATTTCCTTCTATGTACTTACCTATTAAGTAGGAGTGGTCTTGGTGATGGCGGGTTGGTAAGAGGCGCTTGTGACGTCACGAGGGGTTGCGTAGGCGGCGGCGGCGGTGCGGTGGGAGTGTCCTTGCCTGTTAAATAATAATGCTTTATCATTTCTCAAAGAGATGGATGATTTATAATTTATATGCAATAAAGAATCTTATACACGCCTCGAAGAGAATGAAAACATCGGAAAACGAACTAATATGATTTTCTACTAAGTAATATGATTTTCTATACTTATATGAATATGTGTTATAAGTTATGTTAGTTTATATTTCATCTAAATAATTTCTGATCAACCATGAGGGCATCGTATACTTATATTTACGAAAAGAGGAAATAATAAAATAATATATCTAAAAGAAATTCCAGTCCGCTCAAAGATGGTTAAATTTACATATCAATTATATTAGATATCATATGTATTATTTTGTAAATAATTGCAAAAATTATGACTATTATTATTTATTATGGGAATTCAAATAGTTGTTCTATTATAATTCCTAGTTTTATGCGATGGTATAATGTATTCTATAGTTTTGCAATAAATATTCAAAGAGTAGTAGTACCTAGGTATAAGGAAAAAATGGAAATCAATTTGTCGATTGATTCACTCAATTATATTTTTTCCTGATCGAACAGTTTTTCATTCATTTGTCTATTAATACCGATAACATTTTTTTCTTTGTAACTAACATCAATCTCTATTTTTTAATGTACCTACGCAAATTATAGTAATAAAGCTCTACCCGATTACCGAATGTATATAATCTTATATATAAAATTCTCGTGTCACAATGTTAGTCTGCATACTCCTCCGAAACGGGTGGACCGATTCTCATGAAATTTTCTGTGCATATCGGGTAAGTCTGAGAATCGGCCAACATCTATTTTTCATATGTACCACGGGCGAAGCCGGGGCGGACCGCTAGTAATATATAAATATTTACGTGGCATAAACGCATTAAATCCCTTCAATATAGGACGAAATAGGAGGAAGAAAGACGTATGGACTATACGATGACCGTAAACATACATTTTAAGATGGTGAAGTGGATCAGCTAAATTAGATACATATATAAATAAAAATATTGCACTGGAATAGAGTAAAAAATGGTCAAAGTCATGGCATTGAAAATGTTTTAAAACACAAACTAATTGAAGAAATAAGTGTATAATTACATAACATTAACATCTCAATTCTCAACAGCTGTATATATGCATTATGCATTATTTCTCTTTGAAACCAGGAAGAGACAAACGTATCAACCTTGAAATGTTGCTGGTCGGCCTGGTTTCTTTAGAAACTTAGAATATCTTATTCTTATTCTGAACGTCGTCATTTTGCTCCATTTGGAATATACCCTATGTCAGGCAATGATTAATTACTTGCCCAATAAACATTGGAATTATTTGGACATCCCTCCAGCTCGGTATTCCGAGAAATAGATTACCTAGGTCCTAGGTAATGCCTAGCTTCGGCATTACAGTTGATGGATTATAAAAGACAAAAACTGGTCAATTTTCTAACCTGGTAATTAATTTTTTTGGTTACCGAAAAAATCATAATCATAATAGTTCACAAAATATGAAGTTCGACCATCTTATATTGTTTTTGTTCGGTTTGATTTTATAAATGGTATAATTATTTTAACAATGTTAATAAAACTCGTCGTGTGGTTTTCCTAATTATTGAAATAAATGTTGTAATATTGAGCTGGGACAAAAACACAATTTATGTTTTGAATTTTGTTCCAGGTATAGTTTTATTTGGCGATTTACTGGTTTTAACTGTATGAAAAAGTCGTCGTCGTTGGGCTATTGGTCATCATATGCGTCTACTTACTACAGACTTTACTGTGTGATGCTTGAGCAATGTTTTTGGTGTCCATCCAATGCGGGATCGACACAATAAACGATAAAGTCAAGCACCCAGAATTACTTTTGAAAGATTTAATAGACAGTAAACGAAACTTTCAAGTACCTAATAATCGAGTATTGAGCTTTAAAGTTTAGCTGTTTCCTAGAAAAATGTAATTCTTACCATTATAAGGAATAGAGTTAAACTGTTCGTTCGCAAGAAACACTTCGAAGTATCTCGTGAAATCCCCCGTGGGGTCCCACCGGGAGGACAGCTTGGCCCACTCGTCGGGGAAGTCGCTCTTTAGCCGTTTGATAATCTTCACTGCTGTTTTCTTCTGCCTCTCGGAGCAGCGAACGCATTTCGTTCTTAACGCTTCTGGGAGTAGCCCTGGAATGAGATTAAAAATTTATATTATACATGTACTTAATAAGAACAACTTGGCTATTTGGGTGCCTTCGTTTCTTGCACAGATAAAGAAAATTACGTCGTATAATCTCTGGTATCTATATCAAATAAACTTAAGTTTTATTTTTAACATGTTCGCTTTCTATAGTATAGAAATCATAATTAACTAGACCCATACATGGTGTGAATATTATTAAAATAATTTTGTATGAAAATTACGAAAAAGTTTAGACGTACGTTTTGTCTCTAGTTGTGCTATTATTAAGAACTAATAGGGATGCGAAGAACGCTACAATAATACATCAAATATTAAAAATGTACGGATTGAAAGTTTTATTCGACCAGTAAAAGTTTTATTCGACCAATAAAATTTACAGTTAATAATCATGTACGAAATGGCTTGAGACAAACCAGTAACGCAGGAAAATAGTTAATCCAATTTTATGAAACAGCAAACATGAACATAATAAAATAATGCATGAATCATGATAGAAAAACTCGCTATTATGATTAAAATTGCGTAATAAACAGCAGATTTTTTAAATATAGAGCAAAGCAATTACAGGTGTTTATAAATAATTAGTCAGCTTATATCTTTTGATTGACAATTTTTTAAAACATAAAAATATTAAAGCGATATCATCACTGGGAAAGACATCTTACGAATATAAAGATTAAAGACCATCCATAATCCTGCATGCTGCAGAGGTAAGGCCGAAGTAGGCTTGCATTCAAATCGTCTTGGGCGTCGTCGTCGTGTTGCGGCTGATTTACGCGGCCGCAACCAGCCTCTCTAACGAGGGGCGCCGGGCGATGGAGCGGGGATTTAGTCCATCGTCCGGAGAGATATGGTAGCGTGAGACGTGTTCCGCTCACGTCGCCCCATGAGGTTAGAGCTGGTTGGCTCACAATTTGTTTTGGCCTGGCGACGGGCAGCCGCTGACGGGGTCACGGAGGAACTCTACCATACCCGTGGCCCCGTAGTTGATGCGGCTTGACGGAACACAGTGGGGTTTTGGTATCTATGCAAGATTTCAAACTTAAAAAAAAAAGGCTTGCATTCAAATGCCGTCGAACTTTTAGATTCTTTACCATTTAAACAAGCGTGTTTCTTAACAATATTTTTCTATACCTTTTGGCCTTTTGCGAACAACAATACATGCTAAATATATGATACTCGGGACCCCTTCTACTGTCAAAATAATAAAAAATAAGCTGCCATCCGTACTTTTACACATAGACGGGGTACCTATACAGCGTGTTGAGGAGGTTAGAAATCTTGGCATCGTTTTTGATGAGAATCTGAGATTTGAGAAGCACATTAGCACTACAGCAGCTAATTGTTTCTATAGACTTAAGGTTTTATATCGCATTAGACAATATATTGAACCCAGCCTCAGACTCAAATTATGTGATAGTCTAGTTCTATCAAAGTTCAATTATATGGATGTGATATATGGACACCGGTTATTAGGTCGTACAAAACGGGTAATCCAGCGAGTGCAGAATGCATGTGCACGGTTCTGCTGGAATGTCCCTGCGAGGGAACACATCACGCCATATCTTAATAATGCGCGATGTCTAAACATGGAGCACCGCAGGCAACTGCACTTTGCGTCCCTTCTCTTTGGCGTTGTCAAGACAGAATCGCCTCGCTATCTGTTTAAAAAACTTATTTGGAGGAGTGAACAAAACACTCAATACAACACCAGGGACGCACACAAACTCCTCGTACCCAAACACCATTCCGCTTGTTTTAAGGGTAGCTTTAAATATAACGCCACTAAATGCTGGAACAATTTGCCACCACCGCTACGGAACCTACGAACACTATATACTTTTAAATCTAAATTTAAAAGTATATTATTAGCTCACCAAATCCAGGTTTAGTGGTAAATTAAACATAACCTGAAAATTGTCCTAAAAATACACTTATTATTTATGTATGTATTTATTAATTATTATTTATATGTATTTAATATTTACCTTGGCCGTTAGTCGCGTCATATCGTCGTATGTTCTATAAGTTTATTATAACTCCTTTATTTATTTATTTTTATATATTTATGTATATAATATGTAGTCATAAGTAACTCCTTTCGTCCCAACTCGAAGCCTTTATTATAAAGGGGGCACTGAAAAACAGCGCTGCCAATGTTCCTGGACGTTGCAGCATATGCTGAGCTGCCTCCTTTTTGTCAGGGTCGTATGACACACCTTAATAAATGTAGTTATCATTATATTTTTTTTTTTGTACGTGTTTTTCATGTTATTGATTTAAGTATTTGCTTCTTTTATTGTAACTATTTCTTATTGCGATGTTTTCTTATTTTACTTGTACGGTTTTATGTTTTATGTCTATGTATGTGTGTGTGTTGTGCTGTCTCTGATAAATAAATGTTTCTTTCTTTTCTTTCTTTCTTTCTTAATTCAATTCATGAATTGATGTGTGAAATAGGTCACTGTCAATTTGCATAATCTGATGAACCATTAATACGATAATTCCTTGATATTACGAATCAATCGAATACTCAATATATGTACGTATTAGAATTTTAATGAGCAAGTAAGAATGTAATCGAACTGGTTTAGATTAACTCCCGTTGAATAGACGAGTCAAATAATTAATTACCTACTGTAAGAATTTCTATTGTAACAACGCAATTATCTTCGTCTACTTCTTATCATAATGTGTCGTTTTGAAAATCAATCGATTATTTATCTTAAATTCTAAAATACATATGTTGTCTATTAACCCTAAGTAAGTAAGGATATGAGTAGAATTAAAGTTGATAAATCACAAATTACCAATAACATTCGTTTTATCCATAGAGTAGCGTTAGGTAATTTAGTTCTGTGCCAGAGTAAAATGGCAGGAAATTGCTAAATTATATTATTTTTAAATAAAAAAAATCCAATTAATTTTTTTCTAAATTGTACGGTCTCTAATATATCATGTAATTTATAAATTATGATATTATCTATGATTATAACTTGTACACTAATTTGATCATTGGTGTTTTTTTATGTAGAGAATATGTTACCGTATTGTGTCAATGACCGATCAATATAAACAGCTAAAAGAAAATCACACGATGTTACAATAACGAGAGATCATAAATCACATCAGAAGTAATGGTTGCAGAAATCTCATTTCTTTAGAAATTATGGAAGGCTGTTGAAACCGTTCGATATGCGATGTGTTTTTATTACTGGAAAATTGAGAACACCTATGCGTAAGGATTTGTAATTTTGCTTATTTACTCAGGCGCGGTCCCAGGGGGGTGGTCACGGGGGCCATGACCCCCCCCAAAATCGTACTCGATAAAATAGAAAAAAATTCTTATACTGTACAAAATATAAAAAAAACTGGCCAAGTGAAAATCGGAGTCACTCGCACAACTAAAGTTCTGTTTAAACCTGTTTGTTCGGCTGTTATTTTTATTGTTTACTTAAATCTACCCTTGAAGCTGTGAAAAAATCAAACTTATAAGCCAACGCAATCTAAAGTTCTTCAATCTAATCTAAGTTAGCCGTTTATGCTGAAAATTTTCGCAAATTTCGATATTCGCAAGGGAAAACTACTTCCCGTTGATACAGACTCTTGAAATTTGGTAAAAAGCAATGTCTTATAGCACATATAAAGAGAAAATTGCTAAAACATACATTTTAGAGTTACAATATAACAAAAAGTAGGTTTTTTCGGAGCCCTCGGTGCGCGATACTGACTCGCACTTGGCCGGTTTTTTTTTGTAAAGTATAAAAAAGTAAAAAAATATAGACATTTTCTTAAGTTTTTGCTTATAACTTCTATTGAATACGATTTATGATGAGAACGATTTGAGGGGGGGGGGGTGTTGCATACCGTTCCAGTCGCGTGACCCCCCCTAAAATGTCAGGCTGGGACCGCGCCTGTATTTACTTCTGACAGGCTTTCCTATGGAGTTTTTTTTTCATAATTATCAACATCATTTTTTCATTTTTTGTTGAACACTGATGTCTGTTAATAGTTGGTCAATAGTGAATCATTCAATCAATTTTGAGTCAATATGTAATTTTCAATATCACTTTTTTATCAACGAACATTTACCCACCATAAAAAATTAACTTGTCTTGGCTGACTAAAAAATTGTTATAAATAGCTGGAATTCCTATTGTTAATCGTTTTAAAAGGTCATGTTATACTTGTTACATTGAATAAAAATCGTTATTTTTTATAAATTGTAACAACAGCCCGCGGCTTTGTTTGTATATATGTGTTATGTGTATAGGAAATTTCGAAGCTCTTGGACAGATTGTGTGTTGTATTGCAATGTTTTTCAGCAAAGTATAAGCATTTATTATATTCTATAAAGAAGAGGAGGTACTATTAATTCTACTTACCTACTTCGTAATATTAATCATTCAACATAAACATAACCGCGTAAGATCTCTTGGATCAAGGGCATAGACAAAAGTTTTATAGAGCAATTTAAAAACATATAAAACTTTTTTGCGTAAATATAAAAAACAAATGACAACACATTTGCCGTGAGAAAAGAGTTTCCTAACCTCTTCTTACCTGTATTTATTATAACAGAATGATACGCAAAATGTTCACGTTTATAACTTTCTCTTTTATGCGTGTTGTTTGTAAACAAATCACCTTTTATAAAATTTATGTTACGTCAAAGCATTGTTATTCTGTATGAGTAGCAGGGCAACATAATGGTTGATGCGAATGCCATCGAATATTAACAATTTCCTTATTTTTATAAACATTTATGCTATGTGACTGGTATTGTACTGGTATAAATATATAATCAGTGTTTGTTGATTTCTGTAATCTTAAATCCATTTGTATTTTATATCCTTTATGTAACTTGTTTATAAATATTTTATAAGTAATACCTTTGTCATTCGTTATTCCTTGCAGGACAGTAGGTACATTGGGTACTTATATATGGTATCAAAATCGAGATTATGATCCAGGTAGATTATTCGTAATCCAAGTAATTATCAATTTAAAGCTCCGTGTACGACATTTGGTATATAATATATTTTATTAAAATAATAGAGTTCCTACTGCATGAAAGCTACGCTATTTCACCTAATTTATCTACAGAGTGCATACTATGTACATTGATATCCTCCATTCAAACTACAAATTATTTTCTAATTTGTTTATCCCCTCTTATGTGCGATTCTGTTAAATAACATTTTCCCGATTTTCCCAAACTGTGGCAACCGGGAGCCGGTTGGTCAACAGACAGCGAAATTTTGAGATAGACTTTTACTGTAACTCGATTTTCTCCGTATCTAGTACGAATTAAGTTAATTCAAGTTATAAATCTTATTGTAAATTGAATAATCTTTATTCACTTTCAACCATTTCTATATAAATACTCAATCAAAGCTAACATAGAACTTTCAACATAGGGTACTGTGATATTTAGATAAGTTATAGATAAGTTTCGGTATATTATTCGATACATAGAATACCTAGTATGCCTACGTTATATTATCCACGTGTTCAATATAACAATGCAATAGTTCTGAGAATTAAAATGTGTAATACTTTTATCTTACGTACGTATCTATGTACGGTTATTTGACTCATTTTTTCTAGCAAGTCCTTTGTAATTGTCTTTGGCACAGCATACAAATGGCATGAACATCATCTAAATAGAGCTTAGATCATTAAGTAATGGATGGAGCACGCTGGCAAATGTTCTA
>CAJQZN010033907.1:0-17331 GCA_907164685.1 Colias eurytheme | reverse complement strand
AGACGTTACAGCATAACGTACAGGTACTGACACATTCTTATGTGGTGTACGTTAGATAGATATGGTGGACGTTCCAGGGTAACACGACATTATACACGGTACTGAGATATTCATATGTTGTGGACATTACAGCGTAATGTATACGGTATTGTTATTTGAATGAATGTTTATTGTTGTGTTTCTAATTTTTATAATATGTAAGTACTCGAGTTTCAGAAGAAAGAAGGCTGGATAATGTTTAGCATTTAATATTGTACAGTTAAATTATAATTTGCAATTCTATCGAAAAATAGAACGATAACTACATAACCGATAACAATTATTATAATCACACAGGATACGTTATTATCCAACGGTATTTATAATTTTGGGGCTACGTACATACGTACACACATGTGTATAGTACTTTTATACGTCACCCTAAAATTATAATACACTCAACAGTATAATGTTCAGTGCCATACCCAAAGTTAGTAATTATTTTACTTAGGTTTCAAAGCTAATGTGCTAACCAACTGTGCCAAAAGGGACAAAATATGGCTTCCCATATAAGGGGAAAGTTGTTAATTCATTATTAATTAGTGAATATGTAATTATAAAGTATAATCAATAATCAATCAACGTATTAAAATTACTCCGTTTAAAAAGTACCTTATTGTTGTTAAAAAATATTAAAATCCATTCAAATTCAAGCTTCGTGGAGGTCGGCATATAAGTCCGATAGATTCTTGTAACTTAATTTAAACTTATTACGTTAAGTACATACACGACGGTAGCTATTAATAGACTTCTAATAGTTACTATAAACGCTAAGTAGAAACTTTTGTTCAACATTTTAAATCATGAAATGCAGTAAAATAAACCTCGTTTACAAGATATTGCTGATGCCATTTGGCAATAGCAAAAAATAAATCACAGACTAAACATTAAATATGGTATTTTGAATTCTTTACAACATCGAAGTTGTAAGTCATCCATTGCAAATTTATACGCAATCATTGGCGAAAGTATGCTAATTTAAACAGTATATCACTGAAAAATGTACACAAGATACCGTGCCAATTATTTCAGATCCAAAACATTGTAAGATTCAAGAATTTAGCTTTCTAATTTCAAGGTCAACCTTTAAATCTTGAAAAACCGTTAGGAAACTGTTAACTTACTCCACGACACACGTTTAACCCTCTTGGTGGGCGGCCCGGCGTGGATCCTCGGAGGCAGTTGCGTAGGGACTTTTCTCAGCGCGCTTTGGTAACGAAGGAGAAACGAATGCACGGCGCATTTCATGGGCGGCATATCGTCATCGATCCTAATCGTACCGGACATATTCGCCATTTTTTTTGCCCGTCGTCGAGCAGACCTACCGGCCCTACGGCGTCTCCTCCTTCCCGTTTTCACCACATCGCCTACCATCTCCTTGCTAACCATTGCAAAAACGCAGCAAAAACGGTGACGCGGCCTAACAAAATGGCGACTCGATGTAACTTAAAACTAACACTAACCTAATCTTAATAAAATTAAAAACCGATATAAATACAATTTAAATTAAAACAATAAAATATAATAATAAATAATATAAAAAAATTAAATCTAGGACTAAACTAAAAAGTCTTAGAGACACAGCGACGCGCGTTTTTCTACGAGAGGCTTAAAAATTCCTAAGCTACGTAATGTCGTAAAATTCGCGTGAAGATGTTAAAAGATTAAGAGAAGCACGGAGGAAAACCAGGGTATCCCGCCAGGATAATCGCGAACACGCGCTGCCAACGAATATGTCTCAAAGACTGTTCATGAATTCTGATCATGGCTACCAGTTCGAAGTTTTAGACCTACCCTCGCGATTTTTAATAATTTTTCTCGCATCTGTAGCAGTTTATTTATGAACTACCTGATTAGATTTTATTAAAATACGTTTATAACTAGCTACTTTGAATTGACAACTGTAATTATGATACAATTACGTTAATAATAATGGTTGAAATAAATTCATAAATTTTATATTATTTTGGACAATTAACACAAAATTTCGTTTAATAAAGTTTGCATAATTCTATAGACTGAATATTCAAGTTCATAGACTATTTTTAAATATTGCCTTGTAAACATATGGTTTTAAAACAATTAACATTCATTTTTCTTATTAGTCCATCATAATATTATGTTATGTGTGTACCTTCAGATTTTCTAGACATCAGCACAAATAAATTATTTGCCCTTTTCTTTACCTCTTAATAGTATTCAGCCCTTGCTGATAGAACAATAATTATTGTAATCCATAATAATTGAAATCCCTTTCAATAAATTAAAAAGTTAAAAATTACAAAGCAATTTGCTTGAATCATCAAGCAGAGCTAAGCATTTTCATACACATTGTATAGTGATGACACACCAATACAATTCAGGTTAAATAATAAGCAATTCACAATTACTAATCTGTTATCGATAAAAAATACAAATCTAGACCACTGTGCAAGTATTTATCATGCACAATTGTGACATATTTCACAAGGGGAGATTACCCTTGACCTTCAGAGCCCTACTGCACCCTTCAATCATAGCGAGGGGATAAAGCCCTCACCTTTACTTTTGAATCTATTATATGGAACTTGTATGTATGGATCTAGGTGTATGCATTATGTATCTTCCTTTGAACTAGTGCCTGTTTATTCTAGGTATTATTAAAATGCTTTTTCACCTTGCATTCCGTTTATAAGTAAAAATGTTTTTATGATAAACACTATAAAATTTTATGAACATGCAAAAAATACAACATGAATATCTTTTAAAATAACTTTGTTTATTTAAGATTAACACAAAGTTAACTAATTATTTATATATTGATGACAGATCAATTTTTTATTTACCTATAGAATTGGTTGCAAAAAAATAAAATTTTGCTGCATTTCTAGCAATATGTTAATATATTCTAATTTTCTTTCTCTTATGTGTAAATAATAAATATACAGTTATAAATCCTATCTCAGTTCCTGATAAAATTATGTTATCAAGATAAAATCACATGTAAAAATATAAAATTTAGAATAGCAATACAAGCTGTGCTTCATTGCGTTACCTGCATATACAGTTTACTATGAGAATTATCTTTATATCTCGATTCTGCTTTTCATTTGATTAATTTACCTTTGATATAGGAATTCAGTTCACCTTGTAAATAATGATTCAATTGATTTTGATCCTGTGAAAGTAACTCAGTAAACCATATTAATAAAAAGGTTAAATGTGATACCATACTTTTCTATTATTTTCTTTATGCTGTAACAATATATGCAAATAGTTAAAAAATTTGATATTTATATTTTTTCTTCAATTTGTTGTATATTTTAAAAATGCCAACAAATATTTGACAAAATATGTTATGAGAAGACTTTTATTGTGTACATATTTACGTTTTCTCTACGTAAGAACCATCCTCGTACTTCAAGGAATTTAATAAAAAAAAATTAACGAAATCGGTTCAGCCGTTCTCAAGTTATGCGCTTACCAACACATTTTGGGATTCATTTTTATATTATATACTAGCAGTCCGCCCCGGCTTCGCCCGTGGTACATATTTACGTTTTCTCTACGTAAGAACCATCCTCGTACTTCAAGGAATATAATAAAGAAAGAATTATCGAAATCGGTTCAGCCGTTCTCGAGTTATGCGCTTACCAACACATTTTGCGATTCATTTTTATATATAAGATTAACACTCTTATTTTGCCTTCTATTTAAGTATTTATTACACCTAAATTATTAAAAATAGATCACCAAGAATTTACTGACCATAGTTTTCAAATGTTTTCCACCAAATTTTACATACTACTTGCTCGCTCCACAATACTGATCAGCGAAAACTAACAAAAACAAAAACATTTAAATCTATTCAGCAGTTATAAGTGGACAAAACTTTTTTTATAATTTATAACAGTATCACTTATATATAATTTATTAAAGCAATGCTTGATTTTTCCGGTAAGTTTGTCTGTGGATGAAACCATCTTGCACAGCTCATGTATAAAAAATATCCTACACTTTCTATCAACTTATCGATCAAATGTAATAGAACAACAAATGTATTTAAATTTTATTTATAATACCCATTCCCAAAACACATTTATGTTTATAAACAATAAAGAACAAAACAAATACATAGTAAATACTCCATACTTTCAATATGGACAGTGAACTACATACTTCATGTCTCTTTGATTGTACCTTCATCTTTCAATACAATTCTATTGAAACATTGTTGATATTGATGATCTAAAGTATGATTAATTGATGTGTTATATTCATAAAAGTTTCTCCTCATCGCTTACATAACGAAACAAAACATTTAGAATTCCTCAACACAGTATAATAGAAAATCCTATACAGACAGATGGGTTACATTTTAAAAATGCTGCAGTATGCAGATATCAAGCTTGTAAACATTTACCAAAAGTTTGGTAATAGTGTAAGAATGACTATGATGTCCTTTTTTTTAAAATAATACCAAGGTACTCATTGAAGCCAGACATCTTATATTGTTTCTGCTAAGACAATATTATGATTGATTAAATCTGGAAAAATCCAAACTGTCATTGAAAAAATAAATTAGCTAAGTTATGTGACCTGGATATCAGCAAAAGGTAACTTATGCAGTGGTTAGAAACTTATTGGAATCTATAGGAATCTTCTAGGGCATCTAAATTTGAAAGTTGGTTAGCATCATTAGTAGGTCATTTAATATTTCTAACCATAATATGGAGGTAGGTGATAAAACTGCAAGGAATATGAAATAGTGATAAATTTACCTGATTGGTTAACTTCATCTATTTGGCTTTCGTCCGTTGGTTTCTCCTTCAATGTAGACAATAGACTCACAGCTGACATAGCTTGCAAACTCGCACTAAATACCTCAGTCTTCGCTCAATATATTAACTCTACTAAAATTCTAAAATATTTATACAATATTTACAAAAGTGTACAGCAAATTATTCTATCACCTATGTATTGTTTATATCACAGACTTTTCGTTTTTCACTATACAATACGGATAAAACGTCCACGAACGAAAATACTATGTACACAACAGACTTTAAGTATAATAAACTTATTTACACATTAAAAACTAACGATTATCATCTAAATATAACAAATACGCTCTAGCGGTCACAAGATATTCATAACTAAAAGAATTTATCAGTTTTCAATGCAAAAATATATAAAACGTCCGCCATATGCCTTTTGAGACCTGTATTACCTGACCAAATCATATAAATATTGAATGTAAATATTTCGGTCGAATTAAACCACCACCTTAATTTGTTTGCATTATATCCAGTTGCCACTGTTTATTTTTTTGTACACAAATAACGGTGTTCTTTGTGGCATGTTTGCTATTTTTGTGCACAGTTAAATTTATTATTTTTATTATTGGTATAAATTATAAAATGGTTTTAATTTTTATTAATACTCCTAAATAAAATGCTGGTCAATTTTATAATCAGCAGGCTATAATATATATTTTATCAAAATTTATAAATCTACCACTTTGAAATTTATTTACACAAGATGAAAAGAAAATTGCAATTGCAAGAAAAAAATATTACTTTTACCACTTAACCATCTATTATTATATTTCGATGAAATATAATCATTGCAATGGACATAAATTTAAAATATCTTATTTACGTAGTATACTACTTACTCTGTGGTTATCACATACTATATTACCTACTTGATCTGTGGTGGTTATCAGCCATGACAGCAGCCATTTCAGCATTTCTGATTTCTATGTCAAATTTTATAAACGCCAAACAGCGAATCGTGAATGTGAATTGTGAAGTCAGAAGTGTCATTTTGTTTGTGAAATGTGTTTATAGAAAAGTTTTGTAAAATGTCTATAAAATGGACTGGAAGTGAAACTGGTATTCTTCGGAAAAGTGAATTCAAAGAGAAGAAAGAAGAATTATTCGTGTTTGGCTACTCGTGCAAATTGTTCAGGGACGATGAGAAAGCCCTGCACATTGATCAAGGAAAACACCTCATACCATGGATGGGGGATGAAACTTTGAAAATCGACAGGTTCGATACGTTTTTTTCTATAAGACTGCTAATTGTGCGCTAAAAAGTTATAAACTGTTATTACTTATCAGAAAATTAAATTTTTGGAAGGCCCTAAGCCCTATTTCGCAGAAAAGATTAAAAGTGGCAGCGTCTTGAAGATGAGGGTAGCTGTCTTCGTAGCTGGCATCGCATTAGTTATGGTGACATCCCTTGGTGGTATGTATAACCTGCGAGGGTTGATTGCGTATGTATTCTACACAAAGTTACAAATAAGTGATGTGTGATGTGTGATAAACCATGTGAGAATTATAAATTAGTTTTTAATGGATTTAAGACATTTAAAATTTGTGGTTTCTTGATTACTCGTATCCAGTTGATTTATGAAATTTATACTGAATACCATGCGCTATAAAATAAATATTGAACAAAATATGTCCTTGATGTGTATAAAAACTTGTTTCTTATAAATTAAACATGAATCTATAAGACCGTAAATAATGTATGTTGATGTTGAAATATCAATTGTATTTCTCATACACAACGCTTATGCTTAAAAGTTATAAAACCAGTCCCGGGTATAAATAACATTTGATAAAGGTGTGTGCGGCAACAAATAGATATCCATGGTATTAAAACATGTTATATTAACAGGTATGACGCAAGAGGAGCCCTACATGACCTTATGCCCCTGGAGGCCCCTCCGGGGGGCTTTGACTGGCGTGTGGAACTCACCAAGGCAGAAAGGGATGTGGAACAGCTGTGTGACAATGAGCGATACCGAGCGCTGCATACTAATGAAGATGAAGAGGAGATGTACAAGGGTAATATTTTAAATCTTTATTATCTATACTAATATTATAAAGCTGAAGAGTTTGTTTGTTTGTTTGAATGCGCTAATCTCAGGAACTACTGGTCTGATTTGAAAAAATTCTTTCGGTGATAGATAGCCCATTTATCAAGGAAGGCTAAAGGGTATATATCATCACGCTAAAACCCACAGGAGCATATATAGTGAAAATGCTTTGAACTGTAAATTACGAGAAATAGTTTCCAAGCTAGAGGTTCAGGTGAAATAACACTGACTGTAGAGGACAAAACATCAATTATACAATTTTAATACAAGTAAAATAGCGTGATTCAATATATACAGCCATACAAATAAAAACTTGCCTATTCAAACCTTATGCAATGCATAGATATGATAAGAATAAATAAAGAATAAGGATGTCATAATTTCTTACAAATAAATTTGGAATAACGTCGATGTAACTATGCTCACGCTATGCAATAGGCGCAAAGCGGCAACGTCGCAATTCATTCACAAAATTATGAAAAACATTGAAATTGTCTACGGTTAAGCCTTGGTGCTGTCATTTTGCTGACGCTCGTTTGACTTCGTCGAATTTATTGTGAAGTTTCATCATACGATGTTCTGTTTATTTATTTTTTAAATATTTATTGGAAATAATTTAAATATATCATTAAATATGCAAGCAAATGATAGATAACGCTATCCAATATCTGGAGAACAGAAGATAAACCCACCTTGAGATAGAGAGTTGCCAAATAACTGGTACTCAAAACATACAACTCCAGGCTTAGAAGATTTATATTTTCAACGAAA
This sequence comes from Colias eurytheme, assembly GCA_907164685.1. Lineage (NCBI taxonomy): Eukaryota > Metazoa > Arthropoda > Insecta > Lepidoptera > Pieridae > Colias > Colias eurytheme. The sequence goes on along the minus strand of CAJQZN010033907.1, from coordinate 9,653 downwards.
GTGTATATTATTGTGATAAGTTTAGAAATAAGTTTTATGTATGTATGGTTTGGCGCATGTTGTAAATAAATAAATCATTATAAATATCAAAAGGGTTTTTCATAATTTCGTATATTTTGACATTTCATACAAAATTTTCCATTTCAATAGTTACGTAATGAAATTATTAATTTGCTCAACTTTTTCTACTTCTCGTATTACTCTCATTGCTATTATCTCAAATTTAGATTGAAAATTGCTTCTAAAACTTGTAAAACACAGCACAATGTACTAAAAGATATGTTATAACTCGGTTATGTCAGACTTATACTAGGGTGGTAGCCGTAATAAGGACGGAATAGCATTAGTATGAATACTTATTACGAAGTTATACTAGGTTACATTTATTTCGTGTTTATTTGTATGATTTTTCCTTATTCTTAGTTTATTCTTTGCATAAAATGTTATAACTCGTTTATTTGTACGGCTGATAATGTTTAAAATTATACTTGTCAATATTTCATGTCATTTTATCGTGTAAACTATTCATAATTTTTCTCTAATAAAACTTGCTTTAGATATTTTCAGCATATATTTTAAATAAAGTAATGCTTCATATTATTTATTAAAGTAAAGAACCAAACTTCTGCCACCAAAGCAAAACTTAGAACCTTATTTATTTATTTATTTTTTTAGAATTATATTGAATGTTAATAATTTTTTTACAGAGGAGGAGTTGAAACGTCTCCACGCAGCTGGCTACGGTCAGGTTGGTTTCAACTACGACACACAGCAAGAAACACCCAAAGAGACGCCTGTCGTTGAAGTTGAAGAGCCTTTTGTACCATCAGAAGGATTGAAAGCTCTGTTGCCTGTTGATATAGTTTTTGTGAGTAAATAAGTGTTAAACTTTGCAAATTTAATTCATATAATTTTAATACAGTAAGTCTTCTTTGCAAGAGAGATTTTTTACAAGGTAAATGAGCTATAAGTAATATCTATATCTGTATAACAATTTTTTTGTGTGATTGGAAGATTGAGAGAGGTTTATGTCATATTATTAAATACATCATAATATTAATCACTAGCTGTGCTCCGCGGTTTTACTCGCAGTGCTCCGCTACTGTTCGTCTTAGCGAGATGAATGGGGCTATCTAACACCGAAAGAATTTTTCAAATCGGACTAGTAGTTCCCGAGATTAGCGCGTTCAAACAAACAAACAAACTCTTCAGCTTTATTATATTAGTATAGATTTAAACATTACTGTTATTAGATTAATGCTCATATTATCAAGGACTAATATAAATCTTGTTTTTATTTCTAGCCTGAAACAGAAAAACAAAATGCCATAATTGAGAAAACGGCGAACTTTATAGCATCACAAGGAGTTCAAATGGAGATTCTAATCAAAGCAAAGCAGGGTGACAACCCACAGTTCAAGTTTCTTAATAAAGATTCTACATTAAATACATACTATACAGCTTTGATTGGTCTTGTTAAGGCAGGAAAATGGCCAGAGAAGAAACAGGAGGTTGTAGAAGGTAAAAAATATGTTTTTAGTACCTTTTTTATTATGAGAGTGAGAACTCTAAGTGTAAATGTTGAGAACATTTCGTTAATTTTTTTTTATAATATTCCTTGAAGTACAAGAATGGTTCTTATTGAGTGAGAACATAAACATGTACCACGGGCGAAGCACAAGGATAGAAAAATTATATTAAAAAAAAAAACATCCATAATTCATATACTTCTAACTATAATAAATACATATAATTTACATTGCCATTTAGGTCAAAATTAATGTTATACAATATTCCACTTCATTTTCATCTTTCATCATAATTTTATTTAATTTGCATACTAATAATGAATAATTGTTTTCTTTTACAGAGAAACCTGCGGAAAATACTGATGAATACCTACATCCAAGTCTAGCATCCACAATTATTGAGTCTGTAAGTAATTGGTATATAAATTTAGTTATGGCTTTCCATTTGCATCCTATACACAATTTATAAAGAATTTATTTATTAACTTTTATATCAGACATTCAAATAATATGCAAAAAATGTAAGACATTCAGAATTATACTTTGTATTATTACCTTAAAATGCAATTCATTTTTTAGCTTAGATTTTGAAATCAAGCTGAGAATTGAATTCACTAGATCCACTTTACTTTTAAATTTAATTTAATTACAAAAACTGCATAGTTTTGTAACACATTTCATATAAAATTATTTTACAAGTAAATAGAAGTTGAAGTAGTGAATTAATTAATTAATTAATAATATTGTGTGCTTCATTTTAAATTTACACTATAGAAATTCAAAAGTTAATATAATGTTATATAAAAAATTGAAAGATGTTTTAGAATTCGAAATTGATGATACTTCGTTTGTGTATTAAAATAAACACTTTCCTTCTTTACTAATAAAAATTGGTTGTCTGTAAAGTCGGTTTACTGACGATAGTTGAACGTGACAACGGCCGATTGTGCTTCTTTGTCGCTCGTTCCGCGCTCTCGCTTGCACTTCAAGCCTCAGAGCGAGGTAACGCCGCATGAGTCATGTTTTTTCGTGCGTGCAGCCAGCTCTATCGAATTATAAGACGTTGTCACGTCAAAACTTATTACAGGCGCCCTCGATACCCAGTATACACTACAAGCCCTCCGCTGACTGTGACTACACAATGCTAATATCCAAGATGCGGGGCGAAGCGACAATAGACGAGACTTACGCGCCCGAACTAGCGCCCGGGGAGGTGGCCCCGCCGGGCACGGAGCCTTTGCCCCCACGGAGCAATGCCGAGATCAGTAGGGCTCCGGTTATGTACAATCAGACGGATAAAGGTGAGTTTGTGTTTGATATAAGTTTAAACTTAAAGCTTTTCCTTTGAGATTTAAAATTTAATTCAGGATTGTTGTATCTATACTTAATATTATAAATGCGAAAGTAACTCTGTCTGTCTGTCTGTTACTCAATCACGCCTAAACTAGTGAACCAATTTGCAGGAAATTTGGTATGGAGATATTTTGATACCCGTGAAAGGATATAGGCTACTTTTTATTGCGAAATATGTACCACGGGCGAAGCTGGGGCGGACCGCTAGTAGTGATATAGTTTGTTATTTAATGCTAGCGGTCAGCCCCAACTTCGTCCGTAGTACATGTTTACGTTTTCTCTCCATAACCATCCTCGAAGTTCAAGGAATATGTTAAAAAAAGAAATTAATAAGTTGGTTCAGCCGTTATCGAGTTATGCGTTTACCAACACATTTTGCGATTCATTTTTATATACATATAAGAAGAAGAAGATAATGTTACAAACATTGAAAATATTTTTAAAAGTGTGTAGATATATTCATAAAACAAAATGTCCTAACTTTTTAACACCCAAAACTACACTATATACTAATATATTGTACAATGCAACTTTCGACTATTTTTTTATTATATTGTAGACATTATAAATGAAGGTTTGTTTTTTTTCTAAATGTAGTCATCATTAAAACCATTAATCTTGTAAATACATTTAATTCTTTCTTCTCTCTTTGCACTCCAAAACGAACCATAAAGCGCAATACATAAAAACTAATTTCCCATACAAAATTCCAGCGGTAGCTCAAGCGTACCAGCAATATGCAGCATACTACCAACAGTACTTGGCACAAACACAGGTGCAAGCACCAGTAGTTCCTGTACAGCCAACAATACCTCCAACTAAATCCACAGGCCTTAGTCTGATGAAGAACTATAATTCGGATAGTGATAGTGAAGAATCAGGTACTTATGTGGTATTTTTTGAAGAGAAAACTTCTTTAGCGGCGTTGAGCACTTTTTCGGTAATGGGTAAAATAAATAAATAAAGGTAAATCTTAAACTCGCGTCAGGGCACGTGACCTGATCGAAAAAGTGTAAGACGGATAACATTCCAAAATATCAAACATGCTCAACGTTAATAATCAAGTTTTCACTTCTGCCGGCACTCCCGGAGTGCAACCCGTCTTTTTTTTTTGTTATGTGCAAATGGGGTTTAAAATCAAAGTTTTTGAGTTGAATCATAATGTTAACGATAATTTTTTAACACTTTGATAATTTTCATACCTTATTAGTTGGTAACATTTGAAAGAATGTACATCTTAATTCATTCATTCAGGTAGCATAATGTTGTCTAAAAATCGCTTCTATGTGATAATGACGCCAATTTCTACAATTCGACTGTTTGTGGATTGTTAATTATTTATATTGACTGTTATTGCGTCTAAAATAGTTTCTGAATCCGGAATTAAATTTATTCCCAGATTATGAAGACAGCTCATCATCAGATGGCAAAGACAAGCCAATCATAATAACTCCGCCGGAAGACGTCAAAGTCGTGATCGACAAGATGGCGGCATACGTGGCACGAAATGGCGACGAGTTCGCTGAAATTGTGCGCGCCAAAAATGATCCGCGATTCACTTTCCTGGACCCAGATAATATATACCATCCGTTTTATAAGAAGCTAATGCAAGAAAAGAGGGGTATAAACGTTAATGGGAAGGAGAAAGTGAAGAAGAAAAAAGGTTGGTAATTCGTTTATTAATTTTTGAAGTGAAAACTTCTTTGGCGGCGTTGAGCACTTTTTCTGTAATGGGTATAAAATCTTAAACTCGCGTCAGGACACGTGACCTAAAAAGCGTAAGACGGATGGATATCAAACATGCTCAACGTTAATAATCAAGTTTTCACTTCTGCCGGCACTCCCCCAGTGCAACCCGTCTTTTTTTTTTTAGTAAATATTTTATCACCAAAGAATATGTAAAGTACTTTACATAATTCTTAGATGAGATGCTTATATTTTTATAGGGTTCAATTAAAAAAAACTTGTGAACAATAGTGTTATATTTATTAATTCTCAACTGATACAAAACGTATTATTTAATTAGTTCGATAGAAGATGAAATTGAAGAAATTGTATTTTACTTTCCACAACTTTAAACCGATTTTGAATAACTTTTTCACTATTTGATGTAACATTAACAAAAAAAATTATTTCTTCATCAGCGCCAGTATCATTTTCAATAAAGAAACATAAAGAACCAGATCCCATACTTCCCAAACCGGCTCTACCTTACGAATCGAGTTCCGAAGATGACGACAAAAAAGACGCTCAAAACCAAAACGATACAGAAACAAAAGAATCCAATACACCACCTACAAATATACCCCCAGTTACTCTAATGAATAATATTGCACCGGTTATATACAAAATAGAGAGTTCTCAAAATAACTTGCCACAAGTTAAAGTGATTGAACAAAATGTGGTGAAAGTAGCGGAACCTATTATGTACAAGCCTCAACCTCTACCACTGCCAGTGAAAGAAGTCCCCAAAATTGATGTTATACCAGAAGTTCCACCACCACCTATAATAACACCAAAAGAACAGCAAGAAACCAAAGAGAAAACCCCGGAACCGGAATTGAACCAAAAAGAAATAAAACCTGATGAAGAATATCGAGAGAAAAGGCGGGAAAAGAAAAAGCACAGGTCGAAATCGGAAAGCAGAGAGTCTAGGAAAACTGAAGAACGGATAAAGAAAAAAGATAGAGATAGAAATTTGGAACGAGAAGCAAGACGTGATTATGAAAGGGAGCGTCGGGAGAAATATGAGTCGAAGAGAGAAAGGGATAGAGATATAGATGTGGAAGCTAAGAGGGAAAGAGATGGTGACAGAGATTGGCAAATGAGAGACAAAGATAGCGAAAAGCACAAGCGAGACAGGGATGGTGAAAAGGAGTGTAAAAAGGATAGTGAAAGACATAGGAAGAGAAGGAAAATGAGTAAAGAGAAGATTGAAGATGAAATTATTAATTTAGAAGATAACTCGGATGAAATGATCGATTTGACGGGAGATCAATCCGATAGTAAAGGTGAGTCACATTGTATTTTATTAGATTCATAGTAATTTGTATAAAATAATTTTGTTTATTTTTTATCATAGATATTTAAAAATCTTGTGGAAGGATTTATTCTATAAGAATATAAAAAAACACAAGTAATTTTCTCTGTTTAAGAGCTCATGTTAACTCGTACCATAGCATAGTCTATACATATAATAAAATCGTAGGAAAGTCAAAACTGTACATTGAATATTTTTTTAAAAGAATACATAATCCATGATCTATAATCGATATAGAAGCCAAAAACATAGTTTTTAGAATTTTTGTCTGTTTGTCTGTTTGTCTGTTTGTCTGTTTGTCTGTTTGTCTGTTTGTCTGTATGTTTGTCCAGGCTAATCTCGAAAAGTACTGCATAGATTGACTTCAAATTTTGCATGAATATTACTAACAGGTCGGGTGAGGCTTTTTTAAACATATTATCATGCTATCACCTCCGGGGGAGGAGCTGTGAACCTTTTTTTTTCTTACGTATTCCGTGTATTACGACAGCGTACAATCTAAAGACTCATGTTTAAATGTTGGTTTCGGGTAAGCCATGCTATTATCTAGCTTTACACAATAAAAACTATGTCATTTACGTAATTTGGGCAGAGAATCAGTTTAATGAATTTATTAGTATATACAAATTTGAAACAGCGCCATCTATGAGATTTCGTAAAAATCAAATCAATTTACATGTTAACACTACTGAACACAATGTTAAAAATTAATAATTTAAATTATGTTATTTATTTATTTAACTCTTTAACCCATATCTTCCCTTCCCTATAAGGTGCGCTTATAATTCGTGTGAATATACTACATTTTTAAAAGTGAGGGTAGATGTTTATTATTTTAAGTCAAACTAGACACCATTACAGTTAATCTAATATTGATTGTGTTCATTGGTTACATTTTTAAAAATCTTCGTGTTTTAAAAATTCGATAACGAGGCGGGACTCGAACCAGCATTCTTTAGTGGTCGAATTTTTTCTATTCTTTATAAATTTATTGTTTATGAATTTATATTTATAAACAATAATACAAAAAAGGTTAGTTCGTTGATAATTATTATTCCTTCATCATTTACATGTTGTAAGTAAAAATATACTTTGACTGTTAATACTTTTGTTCAGTATTTACCTGTATGATTATTGCTTGGTAATTAATATATTTTCATGTCGTATACCTAATTAAAAACATAAGTTTGATGTGAAACTAGCTGGATTTATTTTTACACACTCACAGTCTTATATTTTGTGTTAATGTTAAAATAGTATTTGTAGTGTAAATCATAATATTTTTTCACAATTAAAAATATTTCCTTTTTTTGATGGTGTTGGCATCGAATTAAACCGCGCTGTCGTTTCGTTCACAAAAAGTGAAGTTATGAGGACCGAATATGTAGCCGCCTCAACTTACGGAAACGAGAGTAACCTGCGTTGTCTGTTAGTTATTGTATAGTCGAATTTAACGTTACATGGAAATTGGCATCTAATTATATGAATAATACTTATATTAAATCTGTAGAGGTCAATTCTGTACATGAAATATATTTCCTAAATAACTATCACGAGGTGATTAGGGATCGACACTGACTCTACTCGACGGATTTAAACGAAACTTGGTACAATTATTAGTATGAAAGAAATGTTCTCCATATTATATAAAAAATATCTCCCGACATCATAATTAATGTCTATCTTTTATGGTTGAGCTTAGGAGTTCAAAGCTTTCTGATTATATTTGTCTACTAGCTGTGCCCGCGACTTCGTCCGCGTGGAATAGTGACTATGGGACCTATGACCATGGGCTCAGGGTGGGGCAACAATAATTGTTTTTATTTTCATGCTTCCACTCCCACGCCCACTCCCAGGCCCATGCCAACGCCCACGCCCACTCCCCTTCACAATTGGTACCTACCAGATCAAAGCCAGGGTAAGCGCCCCACCCAGCCCCACCGTGGCTACGCCCATGCTGAATTACTACTTAACATACAATTATTGAGTAAATACGTACTACCATAAATAATTAAAAGAATTGTTATTAAAATTTCTTACTAAACTGAGCTAAAAAACTTACGTACCAACTTATTAAAGAAAATCAAGAAATGAAATGCCTAACCTATACCAAATAGTTACTACATAATATTGTAATTAAAAATTATGATTAGTATATAATATCGAAAATCAAAAAAGAAATGCCTAACTAATTCTACGTTAAATTTCTTTTAAATTATGTCATATTATTTTTTAGGAACCAGGGGGGGAGAGGAGCAAATTCTATTTCCTTCCTTTCTTAAATGGATGTTTTTAATAATGTATGGTGTAGCCACTGATCAGCTTAATCGATACTCAATTTTTATCAAATCCAGCAACAAATCCAAATTAGATGTTTCCTGTCTCACGCACGTAACTAAAGGCTGAAGAGAGAGAGAGGGAGCACGTAACTTAACCGTTTAGACGAAGAAAAGTGTATAGAAAAAGGAATAAATAATTTCATAAACTTCCCAAAGATCTTTAAAAATAAATTATTATATCATTTTTTTCATTCCCACTTTTACCCCTATGTAGGTATAATAAGTGGATGAACCGATTTCGATACAATTTATCTAAGAACCAGCGTCGGAAAATATGCTGCCTAACAAAAAAAAGCCGCATCTAATTCGGTTTACCTGTTAGCCAGCTACGGTGCCATAGACAGACACACACACACACACAGAAATACATAGCAGTCAAACACATAACACCCGTCTTTTTGCGTCGGGGGTTAAAAATATAATACGACATAATTTAAAGGACATTTTGTGTGGAAAATTTACCTATTAGAAGTAACCATAATGTTAATTTGACCCCGCCCCCCCTACTACCTCAGCTTACCCCCAAACCCTTGGGGAATTTTGATATTTTCATCTGGACATGTAAAGGAATAACTGTAGCGTATAACAGATAAATTACGTTTTATCGTACACTGTACAATGTACAATAGAATGCCTTAGCAAATGTTCGCCGTGATTACTTATAAATTGTCATAACTTTTTTATTTATGAACCGATTGACATGAAATAAACACTAACTGTTAAATGAAGATTACCACAATACATTAGTGAAAACCGCATCTAAATCGGATAAGCCGTTTCTGAGATTAGCGTGCACAAACATACAGACAAACAGACAAAAAAAATTTTAACTACAGTTTTGGGTTCAAGATCGATTTAATAATAACACCTGTTAATTTTTTTCTACATATTTTCATTGTACAGACATCGCTTTTCCACAATTTTATTATATGTATTGATGATGATGATGATTGATGATTATAACACTCTCAGTCCGTTTTAACTTAATTTTTATTTACTCGCATCAGTGCCACCTAAAAAATCTTTATATCGAAATTCGAGCAAAGCTAAGAAAATGAGAAATAAGAGTTCTCAAGGATCGTTAGAGGTAAGAGGCTTACTATTGACCGAAAACAACATATTGTGTTATGCCGAGAACCTGAAACCGCTTCACAACGAGAATTGCGGCTCACAGCTGACCGCGAACGGCATGTACTATCCTGTGAGACCGAAACCTTCACTGAGAGGGTATAACGTCTCACAGCTGATCGCAAATGGTATATTTTATCTCGATAATCTGAAACTTTTATTCAATATGAAGACCGATTGACAAATGATAGGGTGCACCATAATATTATTCGATCTCTTGAAGATGAACATGAGCATAAGCAATGACTAGAGTAGGGACGCGAA
>CAJQZN010033904.1:0-15703 GCA_907164685.1 Colias eurytheme | reverse complement strand
AGCGCCGCGAGCGAGCGGAGCACGGTGGTGTAGGCGCGCCGCTCTTGCGGGGATGGCACGCCGTAGTGTAAGGTGCGGGTCACTACTGTTGTGCCCTCTGATAATGATAGGTTATTTTAAAGTTGTGTACTTTATTCCTACTACTATTATAAAGGTGAAAGTTTGTAAGTATGGATGTATGGATGTTTGTTACTCTTTCACGTAAAAACTACTGAATGGATTTGAATGAAACTTTACCACAATATAGCTTATACATCAGAATAACACATAGGATAGGTTTTATCCCGGAAATCCGACGGGAACGGGAACTATGCGGGTTTTCCTTTGAAAACGCGGGCGAAGCCGCGGGCGGAAATCTAGTACTGATATAATGTAGAAAATACTGGAGTATTACATATTACTAAATATGCGCCACATGTAAGATGGTACCCGATCATATGATGTGGTTTTAAGCGAATTTCACTAGGCCTCTGGCATTAAATATTTGGTTATACCGACAAGGAATTACTGTTTCATGATTGTAAAACAATACATAAATTACCTACGATTTCCACGAATATTAAAGCTAATTATAAAAATAATTAAAATTAAGCCCATTTTCAGAACTTGGAAGTTCATAGGTACGGCAATGTTTCAAAATTTAATTTAATCAAGTCCATACCTTCATACTGTCCTCCCGACTGTATAATAAGCGTGGAGTTAGTGAATATTCGTCTGTTAGTAGCATTAGTAGCGGTATATTCCGGTTCAGCCGAATTTGGGCCGAAAGCAACTCTTGTTCGCATTGAAAGACCACGAAATCCTGCTTGTGTGGCGCGGGTTGCGTCTATTTTCTCGGCCACTATCGCCTCATAGAGTAACGACTTTCCCTTCAACAATAGGAGGTTTCAATTAAATTAAACATATCCATAATTTTTTTTAAATAGAAAAGAATTAGTTAAGTAATTTTATACACGAAATAACTCACCATGATCTGCTTTTCATGACGCAGTACATATTATATATTTTAATAATTTTAATTAATTATTATTTCAGTGAAATAAAAGTTTTTTTTTAAATTAAATAACGCAGTAAGTAATTAAAAATAAGAACTGTAACTGAAATAATTTTTCCTTTACCTTCTTCTCAATATAATTCAACACAGTGCACATAGCAACAGCGTCCCTTAAATGTGCCTTTTTCATGCCCTGTATTTCGGCGGGATTCTTCTGAGCTTTCAAGTATATGATGGGGGAGGGTTGGAAGATTCGTTTCGATTGTGGAATAGCTTGCATAATGGCCGCAGAGGCTCCACGTTGGAAGGTCCCTCCAGTCGGTATGAGGATCTTGGTCTCTGGCGCTCGACGAAGGTCTGAATATACCATGCCGTAGTCATTGATTCTGAATGAAAAAGGGCTCGTATATTATCGCATTTATAAATTTTTTTACGAGCAAATATTATGTTACATGTTATCATACTATAGGCACAAAAAAGTTAATTAATTCGGAGAAAGCTTCAAATAAAATTTATCATCAATTTTATTTGAAGTAGGTACTTCCACAAACGTGCGATAGGAGGAATGAACAAATTAATATCAGAGTTGATTCAAAATCATATGATTTTTCGAAACTCACTAGAAATTAAGTTGACTAATCCATAGGCCTACCTTGTACAATTATTAACATTGGGATGGCAGTTATACGCCGCCAACGAATCCCGCTCCGGCATCATCAGCTTCCCTGGCGGCACGTACATCCTCACATCCTTATTGCTCACAATAACGAAAGCCTTCAACAGTGGCGCGTAAGGCAGGTCCTTGCCACGAATATTGAGGAGCCAGGCTACTTCATCAAGGGCAGTTACGATCATGGCGTCCGCTCCGGCCGGACGGAGCTCAGTCCGCACGGCTGCTACCTTTTCTTGCCAGGACATTCCTGTTAATTAAATGTATTCTAATTTCTAGTTGTAATACAATGTATAGTAAATATATATTTGGTTGTTTGCTTTATTCGTTAGCGCAAAGTTTTTGTACCTTTCTTACCTACGTACTCCGGATTATGAGACATAGCGACTACCCTCGTGAACTCAGGTCGTTTTCGCTCAGGATCTGTCTCTTCATTCCATAGCTGGTCCAGCAACGTGGAATGGGCGATAAGCTGTAAGTTCTCACGCTGCAAGCTGGACAGGATCATTTGCCATTCACCAATGGAGGTGAGGCGCGCGTCGGCACCTACGCGGCCACTACGTCCGGGTCGTTCCTTAAATATGTCAGAAATAAAGTTACTCAAGTACATAGAGATACATAAAATAATGGTTTTTATGTAATATTATGTTGCTATTAATAACGTAATAATAGCAACTTGTGATATCCATCAAATAAATAAAGCGGCTATCTTAGTTTGCTCTGACGATATTACCTACATTCATACACGGTATCTACTTAGGTAAATACTTTAAATTCTTTAGATTTTCGCAGCATTTCAAAGAAAAAAAAAACAGTCAAAAGACATACAGCAATCCACTCAGCAATCGTAGGCTGACTAGGATCATCTCCATCCAACACGAGCCAGGCACAAGACAGCGTCATCCTGGCGCGTCGAAAGTAGGCTGACGGCACCCACAGCGCCGCTCCACCGTCAGCCACCACGGCTGCTGTGCCGGGCCCGTCCCAACCGCTTATGTATTCGAGACGACGCTCGTCTGCTGATGGTTCTTCACTCTGGTAATATTGCATTACAATTAACAATAAGCTGCAAGAGCACAATTTTTTTATTTAAATTTTATTGTTGTAGTGCAATGAAGCTGTTCGTTAGAATAGTGTAGTACTTCTTGCATTTATTTACACGCAGCACTATCATACCTTGGCTTATATTTTAGAGAATTTGTTCTTTGCTTTTTAATTTATGTTTAAATGTAAATGTTAATTTTAGGCAGGTACAAATTATACGACGTAAAAACGCTCTTACCAAATGCTCATCACTGTAAAACACAAGAAAGGCATCAAAGAAACCGTTCGATTGCGTATAGCTCGTATTCTTCATAGCATTCCGCAATCTGCCCAACGGCGTGGTATTGCTAGTTGCCTCCGCGCACACCGCGACAGGGGGAGTTAACTCCTGCAGCAGTGGAGGTGTCGTGGTCTGGGTCATCTGTGTGGTAGCTACTGATGTTGTTGAAGGAACGTAGGACATGCGCACGCCGCTGCATTCTGGAACAAATGTTGTATAAATCATAAGTAAATGGGCGTCAGCATACCAAGTACATATTATGACTTTTCTTTTTAAGAATTATATTTGTATTCGTAAATCGTAGACTCATGAATTATATCATGCCTACAAAGTAAGGTCCCTAGGTGTTTAGGTATCCACAAGGTGTTTACAGATCCATTGAACTACATTTAACTGCATATATTATTTTGTTACAAATAATATAAAAGCAAGCACCATAACGGACAATTAAAATAACAAATGACACTCAACATAATGGTAAAATTATGTATATTGTATATCGTATATCGTATATCATTAGTGTATGTGAATACTACGTATAAAATTGTTAAATCATTTTATGAACAAAATACTTTTTTTTATATCATTTTTGCTACATTTGCTGCTATAAATTATTCAAACCAATAACAAACGTCCTAAAAATATAATAATGCAGTTAGTTACTTACAAATTACTTTTAGAATTCATGCAGCTTCTATTAGGATTTAGGATGAAACGACATGTGATAGAATGCGACGGCTATCCTTTTATCTCTGTCGCGGTGAACGTGTAAAAAATATCCATGAGAAGGAGAAAGCGGCTAGCGACAGCAGAGCTAACGACGCGGGAATGTACCAGGATAACAGAGCATTATAGGAGTGACAAAGGTTAAAAGCTCTCGGAAAGCTCTCGAGTGGGACAGGGAAAACAGAGGGTGCGCGTTCTCTCCGTCACGCTACGGACTACAAGCGCTCTATACAAACTCGCACACAATTTAACCTTCATTCACACATGTAAAAAATAGGGATGTGGCCTAGAGTTAACGTTTTGTTGGTCTTAAAAAATTAATTATGGTATAGAATTAAACTATTTAATTAACGACAGAATTATGCAAATAAATGTATTTTAAATATTTTCAAATTGTACAAAATGTGTGGGTTTTGTAAATTAGGCCTTTATTAATGGTGAATATAATATTTCTATTGTAGATCATACATGATATAAGTCGTTCCAGGAATAGAGCATATTTACTAGAGCTAGTCAGCCATCCAACCAACCCGAACTTAGGAGGTACCCAAGGGATGTAGATTGAGATGACGTCAACAAACAATAGGGACGCAGGACAGACTAGGAGGTTATACACTCAGTCCCTTTCCCTTTCATCGACATGCGTTATCAAACAAAAACAACACGTTTATGATGATCATAGTAAAAACTAAGTCCTTGTTATAGTTTTTATGTAAAATAAACATAACATAAATTGCCTTTACATTAATTCCAAAACCTTTATGATTCATTTATCTCATACATTTTTACAAGAGTCGCGTTTTTTTGTCAATTTTTTGTATTTAAAATACGCATCATTCGATATAATAATTATAATCCTTACTAACTAGCACTGGGCTGTAGAACAAGTGACGTATATTGCGCACAAAATAAAACAGTAAAAGTCAATGAAAGGTCCTTTTCGGTCCAAGACCCTTCCCTTAGGACGTGTAGGCGCATTCCCAAAGGGACAAAATATCCTGTGGCTACCAGGGTAGCACATTATTGTAAGAGGTTTGTGCGTGTCGTCATCCTGCGAAAGGATCGGCTCAAGGACATCAGTCAGAAGTGCGTTGCACCCTCGCGCCGGGCATTCACATCGTTGCGTTGCAACTTGCAACTTGCAATGCGATAGTACGACGCGACGTCATAATGTTTTAAAACACGCTATACTCGCTCACTTGATACAACTCTGTACCAAAACTATACGAACTTCGATTATAGATTTATAGAGTTATATTAAATAAAAAACAGAATCTATATTTTTTTTTATTAAAAGAAAATAATGTAAATAAAATTTAATATCACCATGTTCACCAGTTTAATTAAATGAACCAGGCTGCTGTTAGTTGTTTATTTATTCAAAAAACTGTGAGTATTATGCTTACCATAACAACAATAACGGTAAAAAGCATTTGCATGAAATAAGCATCCATAACTAAATAAAATAAAAAAAAGAACATAAAAAACCTATTGTCAGATGAAGTACAAGTTACAAATCAATCAATTGTACTGCACTTACTCAAAATTACAACAAGAAAGAACCTTATTACCTGAGAGCGAGCTTTCATTTCATCCTAACCGGAATGAAAGCCTTAAATTAAAGCCGGACGGACGGACCTTCAATGATAACAGATAATAAAAAAGTGCGTGTGCGTGAGAACAATGGTTTGCTCCCTTTTTGTACCAGGGGTATATGGGTCGCATGGAGATAAAAGTTTGGAGAGAACAATACCAGACAATACGGCGAGGGATATCCACGGTCAAGGCGGGGGAACATGCTATCGTTTGAAAATTTCCGTAGCATTTGTTGTATGAGTATAGACTTTAAGGTAGACTAATAAGGATTATTGTTAAATGTATCATCATGGCTCTAGTATACATACTCTACCCTCAATCGAAAGAGACAAAACGTTCTATGGTAAAATAAAACCTATAAGGATGTCGTCTCTATCATCAAATACAATATAATATTAAACTTGTAAAGGGACGCAACTCATGAACTAAGGCTTTCATAGCATTTTGAAGTATATTATGGATCATGTTTTCTTAATACTTGGGTAAAAAATAATGCATAAATTTTATTTATGAAAAAATAAAATAAATGAAGCAGAGCTTAAAATTATTGGATAATTGAAAATGTTGAAAAATTATGACTTCTTTAACTTTTTTAGGTTTGAATAAAAAATGTCTAAATGCAATGGGTTTATTAACTGATATAAATGAACTTTAATAATAAACTAACTAGGTATAAATCGAGAAATGACGCATTCATGACGCTGTGTTTATTTATGGAGAAAGTGAAGCAGGACGAGAACAGCGCTAAATGACGTCACTTTTATACCAGGACAGCATGGGATAGAAAGGGATTTAAAGGATACGCACACTGCACAGTACAAGATACGTGAAAGTAGTTTGTGCAGAAGACATTTTTTAAAAATAGGTCACTTGTCATTGCGTTTAAATACCTTGAGATATTTTCAATTTCGATCGATGTTGTTAGAATACATTTAAAATGAAAAAATTGCAGATAATAAATTGTTTCCTACTTGTGGTTTTTACCATATCGAAAATGGTCGACCTCGTATGCCTAATCTCGATGGTATCATAAACTGTTACTCAATTAAAATAAATCAAGTCTCTTCTCCTATCTCAATTTGTCTTACATTTAAAAACAAACCGTAAAAACGCGCAAGTATTTTGTGAACTGACGCCCTAGAGTCCGCCCGCCCGCCCTAGATTATGCTAGGGGCATTATGCAAAAAGAAAATATACTTAAGTAAAAATAATAATATAATTTGTTAGTAAAAATGGTAAAAATAATAATTTTATCCATAAGTAGCTTCATGTCTTTATGACGTTAATTTTGAAACAATAACTGTAGTTAATTTGAATTCACGTGAAACTCGTAAATTAACCTTTTTAGGGCGTTTGTCCACTACAAGGAATTTTACGGTCCGGCATTCCGATTTTTTACGGTCCGGTATGGCACGCCATTAATCTATATACTAGCTTGTCCACTATACGTAATTTTACTGTCCGACATTTTACTTTTCCCTATTCCGGATGGTTTTTTGTGTCTACGAGTCGCTGTAGCTATAATTGTTTTCGAATGCCCACTTGCTTGGATTTTACTGTTTTTACTGCATATGCCAATTGAAAGCAAGCTCTTGTTTTACTTTCTTTTAGTTGGCAATGAGATTTGAGAAGTCGGTATTGTTATTTTATATACATTGACCAAGCATTGACCTATAATTATTATCTAAGTAAGTGTTGGTAAGTTAAAGTTCAAGTGGGAATAGCTTTAGCTCCTCGTCACCGATTAAAATAAATAAGTGAAACACGCATTTTAAATCTCTTACGGAACTTTACTTTTTATTATAACGAAATAATATAATATTTCACCTTCTATATTTTTTACTCGTTTCTTGTAAAATGCAAAAACAATCATTTATGATAGCATTATACCGCCATACTTCCTTGAACTGTACCGCACTGATCCGAGTAAAGACGGACAGGTGCACAAGCAATTCATCGGTTTTTTCATGCCACACCGGACCGTAAAAAATCGGAATGCCGGACAGTAAAATTCCTTGTAGTGCACAAGCGCCCTTACAATATTATTACCATCATCATAAAATAAGTGAGGATAATACTTCAAGTAAAAGAAATATGAATTATTTTCGAATTGTTCCATGGAAGTTCCAAATAATAGTTTGCAAAATATATTTCAAGTACTAGGCGCACTTAAAATCGTAGAGGTGGATGATTCACAAACTATGTAATAGGTTTCTAATGCATATGAGAAGGTATTTCACAAATGGTCCATAAAACTTACAAACTTATACTATCCTAGTAAAATTAAATGATGTACAATTCAATTTTGTTAATGCTTCCTTGGTACAAAAGCAGTGGTAAGTTAAGAATGTGGAGCATCTGAAATAAATGAAAATCAACTATTAACATACTATCTATTTTATTTGTTTTTCATACTTATTATTAAAATATATTTGGATTATTTAAAATTGTAGAGTCTTTGTAGAGTAATAGAAGCTAATTATGTACATACATAATTGTAAACTGTTATTTTTCATTGAACACAAAAAAATTTACTGTAAGATAATGCAGAAATTAAATTGCGTAGGCTGATCTCGAGTGTGTGTTATTAGAGCCGCATAAACTGAATGCATTTAACAATTCGTTCGTATTATTGTGAGCATACATGCTGGAAACGTAAGTAATATAAATACCGCATTCGCTTACTTACTCTACATGATGTTTTTTAATGTCAATGGATTCTAAGTTTAATGGGAAGAAATATTTTCGGTTAGGAATCAGTTTATTATAACATATAAGCACATAGTGTCGTTTGTTATAAATAAAGCCGCAATTAGAAGTCTTAGTTTTGCCGAGAAATAAGTAATGTTCAAGATAAGTAAAACTTAATAATGGATGAAACAAAACATCTCGACGCTCAGTTACACCTCTCGCTCAGTTCCCTGCTACACGAAGTAGGATAGCATTACAGTTGTGGAACAAGAGGAAAAGAGTGAGAACATGTAGAGCTGTTGAACTTGATAGTGAAATGTAGGACAAGTTGCACTCCTTGGAAGTGCTGCAACTCTAGTGCAATGGATGTTGTTGACGCGTCATTGCATAAAGGTGTCGCGAATAACATTGGACTCGTGGTAGTATTAGTGACGCGTCGTGACAACATAGAGAGAATCTGTGATAGAACTGAAATAATTATTTAATATTTTTCTTAATAAGTCTTCATTGTAAGATGAAAAATGTATAAAAATTAATAATACAATTATATAATTCCATGTATACACGATTGATAAAGTTATTTGATTTGATATAAAATAAAAAGTTGTACGTCAATATGTAGGACAGGTTGGATGTGTGTAGCCACGTGTCCGAAAGGGTTAACATGTGGGCTACATATACCAGGGTAGCATGAGTAACGTGGAGTAAAACCGTCACATGTGTGGAGCTCGTGTGTGTACTGTGTAACCCTCCGCCCGACAAGGTTAATAAGGGTGGAGTTCGTAACGTTGCGTATGTGATTGCCTGTAGACAGTTGCGTTGAAGTATACGTGTATGTGTGCCCGCTTCCCTTCCTCGCAATATTGTAAACTGAAATAGTATACGTATACGCTACAGCGCGTTTTGTTTCTTAACATAAAAATAAAAAATATTATAAAATTAATAACGTAAGTTACAAATACTTTTGTTACTTCATGTTTTAAAGCGAAAAATTTAACAATAAGTTAATTTTTTTATGTGTGTTTCTATTCTCATATAAGACTGTAAGATTTTATTCATACATATTTCAACAGATATGAGTGTACTTTCATATTTTGCTTATCACTCTGTAAAAAAATACCTACTGGGCTTATATCAGCAACCATAGAGTTAATAAACGTGAAACAAATTATGTCATAAACAATTATATCACTTATTCTGGATAAGAATTATAGTTTATTTACTTATGATAAAGAACAAGTGTTTCAAAATAAACTCTGGAATTCGAGAACATTCCTAAAGACTATTTAATATTTATGTTACCCTGATCCATGAGATTCAAGTGAGGCCATCTTTGTACACAGGTTTGGCATAAGAAGTAAGACAGAGAGAGAGAAAGATAGTTTCTCATTTTATTTTTCATAAGAAAGATTTTCACGTTATTCAATGATCGAAATTGTAACGTATACATACTGGATGATAGAGCCTTATAATTTATAAGGCTCTATTTCAATCTCTAAAGAATTAATATTTATAAGTTATAAATATTAATTCTTTAGAGATTGAATGCTAAGCGATGTTTAAGACTTTTTATACTTATAATTTTTCAGCGATATTTAAGTATTGCCGTTACATTTTGCTCTATCAATGCTCTATATTTGTCATTAATAGGTTTTACAGTCCAAGTCTAAGCCGAGTCCAGAATGTTGAATTATACTCATTCTTTTTTTATCATCAGGAATAAAAAAGACAGAAATTAATACTATAAACTATGTACCTACATCTTTAGTTTATTTTTTCATAAAACGGATTATAGAGTTTTCTTTTGATCATACGTAAATCTTAGTTCGTAAATGTTTCATACCTGTGAAGGTATCGCTGTAAACAACATTGCCGCATGCCGTAGGACGCGGTACAACGCACAACGAACCAAAAATACCTTTCAAAACGCCCTTTCTTATAAACCCTTTAGTACTTATGCTATCCTGGTATACAAAGTCATTGGGAGTGACATGCCCATTATTTTGTTATTTAAGAAGATCCCTTCCAATTTACACCTTCCTTGCCTCATCGCCCATCGTCATGGCCCTTCACAATTTTGTTTTAATTACCACGCATGTTAATAGCCTTTTTTGTTTCAGTGAATAATTCAACAATGTCACACTTAAAATGTGATTGTTATGTGTTTGTCCAATAGCGTGCGAGCACGGAATGTTAATAAAACTCTTATTGGTAAAAAAGTAAACTTTAATACCAATGAAGGGTTTGTTGTTTGTTTAATGTGGCGAAAGCCCTTTTAAATTATTTATAATAAAACACAAGTTACTAGGAACACAGAGTGTATGAAGAGTTTGCGAAGGGCCGTCAAAGGGCTCGAAGACTTTCAAGGTTTAGCTACGCAATGGGCGTGGCGACTTCGACCAATCGTGCGAAGGAACCTTACGCAAGATTGTACGCATTGCCGTCGCCCTTCTCTACCTACGGACTGTATTGAAACTGGCGGGCATTGAATGAATATATTATTTTATTTTAAAATACTAATACAATTACAATACAAATTTTATTCGAATATTCAATTCAAAATTTATAACGAGTTCAAATTAAAAAAATATTAAAATGAATTTTAACTCTACAATTTTTTTGAAGTGAAAACTTCTTTAGCGGCGGCATCGCCCATTTTTGCAAGTGATTACTATCAAGCTAATTTTTCGTGAGTTTGAACAAAAAAAAAAAACATTCAGTTAGTAATTAATATTTGAGAACCATCAAATCAAAATATTTTATCCTTGTTTCCTCTGTTAGCTACCACAATCGAGAGTTTCGTACATGAAATTATTGAGCGTCTCATCAAAATAAAGCTACTCACGAAAAATTAGCTATTGGGTATAAAATCTTAAACTCGCGTAAGGACACGTGGCCTGATCGAAAAAGCGTAAGACGGATGTTTTTTTTAGCCCTTATATTCCATGCGTAAGACGGATACAATTCCAAAATATCAAACATGCTGAACGTTAATAATCAAGTTTTCACTTCTGCCGGCACTCCCGGAGTGCAACCCGTCTTTTTTTTTAAGTTTTAACGTTCAAAATTATGCAAATAAAATGATAATTTGTTGCTCTACATTCTAAAATATATTTTTTGTTTTCGTTTAAATCAAGTAATTCATTATGGAATTTAAAATCAATTTCTAAATATTTAATAATTTATTCTTCTACTCAATAATATTTATACATATAAGCAAATAAAAAAAAACATACCTAATTTAATCATTTACATTTTTATACTAAACGTGACTAAACTTGGGATTTAAAATTTATGTAGGTGTGAATAATGTGAGCATTTTTATAGTGTGTATTACCCACAATGACATAGAATCTATGTCATAGATTGTTCACTTAATAATACATAATATGATATTTACCTAATAACCTATTTATTTAATTTTATTTTCACTCGTAAGTATACGACGATGCGATTCCACATTTCACACTATTAAAATGGTGAAAATTATATTATAATGTTAAGGAACTTCTAGGACTCTATCACAGAATACTTAATAATAGCTAAAGCTATGACTCTATTATAATATTATGTATCTATCTTGTGTAGAGCTATGAAAATGAAAATTTTTTAATTTAATTTTCTTCGGCAATAGTGTTAAATTAAATATAATACAATAATCCACATCGAAAAAACAAATGATAACAATAAAATTAAAATAATGGTACATAATTAATTTTTAATAAGTTATTTTTAACCACGTAGGGCCATCCGCTATTGTCACTCTGCCTTGTAGAGTCTGAATATAATATGACGAAAGTTAAATAATCGAGAATAAACATAAATTTTTGCAATTATTAATTAAATACTAACGGTCTTACTAATAAAATGTTACCCATTGATTGACGTTTCATGTGAGCAAGAGCAGGACATAGCCTATGGTAGAAAATGGTGGAAATTTATCCATTGTTTAACTTTTTGTTAGTTTGGCCGTAAGTAAGTAAATGTAATAAAAAAATAATAATAAATATTTCTTTAAAATAAATAAATCTTTATTTGATAATTGCCATTGAGGTAAAAATTCAATACTATCTACAGGAGTTGTAATAGGTTGACAGTTTAAATCTGTACGCACAGACGTACTCCTGATATTTCTGCGATCCCGGTGTGATTCGATGTTTGTGGTGGCTCGTAATCGAGTGAAAAATGGAATCGATGAATGATTAATAAATATTTAATTATTATTAATGCATATACCTAAACTTATATTTGATGTTGTTCAAATAAACATTTTATTACAACACACCAAAATAATTGATATTATTCATATATTATGATAACCTAATAATAATTATCTAGTACTATTTTCAAATACTTTTATTTATAATATTTATTTTACATTAAGAACCAAAATAACATAATTATTGTAACTACGAAAGCACATAAAATCAACCATTGAACTTAAGTATGACAAGTAAAATAACTTATTTTAAATAATAATAATTTACATTATAATATTTAATTTTATATTTTGTCGATATCTACAACACCCGTCCTTACTAATAAATAATGACGTCGATTGGGAAGTATCGGTGATTTCCGATAACGTCAAACTGTTCGGAAAATACCAAGACTACATGATTGTCGAGGAGCTGAGTTGACCAGAAATCAATACTCTCCAATAGGTTCAAAGTTGTAGGGATTGGTTCGGGTTCAGGTGAAACAGCAACGTCCATAAATAGCTATAGGTATATATTTGACAGCCTCTCCTTAGCCGCTTTCACGTCTGCGCACAAGTCATAACAGCGAGTATTGGGACTTTGCCAAAAGCCGGCAAATAAAAAAACAAGAAATGGTATTATAGTAAATTAAAAATAGCAAAACATAATCAGTGAATTAAAATGTCAATCAATAATATTTTTAAAGTGAAACTTTTATTACATCGTCTCAAACTTTTTGGTCTGTGTAGCGCATGTCGCGTGTATCGCGGCTGCCGAGTAGGCATGCCTACTCGGCAGCCGACCGTCACGCGACATGCGCTACACAAAGCAGTGTTCGGAACCGTTCGAACAGTTTCACTTTTACCGTGGTTTCATAAAACCACACAACATTTTTTAAAGGATCAAACTTTTATTTCTAAAAAAGCAAGGTAAAAAATGACATAATGATATGCGTAATTAGATCGAAGAAGTATCAGGAACACATACAGTGTAAACTCTATATAACGACACTCCATTTAACGTCAAACTCCGTATAACGTCAAGATTTCTCGACTTTGGTTGGTTTATATTGTTGTCTATACAATAATACACTCCATATAGCATCACGCTCACTCTAATTAACGACCACAATAAGACATTACAACTAGGAACTAGGACTAGGTTGTACTGACTAAGTTGCCGAAATCAATGAAAATGTAGTTGTTTACATTCTTTTTTACTGACATACCGAAGATTCTCAGAAATGCAGTCGTAGAAAAATAAAGAAAAATTCTGCATGCCGAAGAAGATGGACGATCTGCCAAAAAATTGAAGAAACCTCAATATGAAGACCTTGATCAAGCGATGATAACATGGTTTCATAGGCAATGTCAAAATAATATTCCTGTCTCGGGACCAATCATGCAATTTTCCCTTTCTCTCCATTTAACGACCACTCTCTATAACGTCGAAAAATGCACGGTCCCTTAAGTGACGTTATATAGAGTTTACACTGTATATTCAAGGAGCAAATGCGCAAGGGCTTTTGAGCTTGGAGGGGCTTTTGTTGGCAGGCTCTACGTCATACGCTGTCAAATAAGGTACTCAAATTTACACCGGTTTCTCAAAGCAATCGCTCCTTTGAGCATTGTGATTTGTGACCAAGAAGATATGATATTACAAAACAGGTGGATAACAACATGATAACAACCCTATTTTTGGTGATAAAAGTCATACCTACATAAAAATGAAAATATCAAAATATATGTTTGGAGTTAGGAAAAACAACAACATATAATCAGTTAATCAGCTTAACAACAATTAATAATGTATTTTATTCTGAGACAGTAATTACATAGTAATCTCTGACTATGATGAAATTCACATATTTTTTATTTTCTTACTTCAAGAATACTTTACTTCAGAAAGGGTTGAAATTTTCTGAATTCAGTTCACTAGGATAGCAGTTTGCACCAGAGTTCGAAAAAAAGAATGGCGCTATATTTTGATAGCAAGCTTTGCTCTATGTAGAGATATTAATAAGTGGATTCTACAAAAAGCTGACAAAAGTTGAATATTTGAAGTTGTTGATCGTTGATCTTGAATCGTTTACAGAAAAAAAAATCTATTTGTTATTATTACACTATTGATATTCATAATTCAAAATAATAACAGATAGAATTTTTACTAAGCTCTATCAAAAGTAACGGTTATGACGTCGTTGGTTATGAGTTATGACCTATTGAAGAGCTAAAGGTAACTTTGTAATCCGTAACTTTGACATTTCTTTTAAATTCAGAACATTGAGAATAAAAAAAGAAAATTTTAATGTCAAGAAAACTAAGAAATGTTTTTTTTAAGATATCGGTTAACTTTAATGTCAAATCAATATTGATGTTAAACTTAACTGGTCAAGTGGCCAGTTTATCTCTGTCGGTCTGTCCGTGCGTTGCCAAGTGGGCATCGTAACGGGTTGAGCGCGGCGGCCAATGCACCAGGCGCTCAGAGTCACTCAGTGGTGTCACTGTGAAGTGCATCGACCCGCTTTGTGCATTCTCCTTCAACTGCAGTATTGCTATACTGCTCACACGCTGCATACAATTCAAGAGTGTGGGGGAAACAACCGGTTGATTGGTAGAGGAGTTTGTGTTTATTATATGTATTCAATTTGGTTACAAAATACAACGTCAGATAAAAACATGACATAACAGTAATGTAAAAATACATTGGTATAATTATCATTAAACAGCAAAACTTTTAGATGGACTTAATAGCTGACATGAAGACGAGCGAGCTTTTTATTGCGTTGGTCACGAAATGTGTCGATTGACGTGACCCTTTTGCCAAATTATGACACGCTGACCTAAAAATTAAGTGACTAAAAACTGCCTACGTACCTATATAATATACCTATGTAGTTGAAGAACTTGGAGTAGAATTAAGGTAATTTATATTTTATTCCCTAAAACATTTGAAGTGTATTATTAAATTATTATCCTTGTAAGGTATAAAATATTATAGTAAAATAGTTTTATACTGTTTCAGAAAATTAGGCAGATAATATCATGGAAGAATATAATTTAATATTTGTCTATGATAATATAATTTGCTGTTTTTAATGTGACACCATCATAGCAATACATAGAATTATGTTTTCGCAATTAATTATATTAAAATTATACTTTAAATTCTAAACCAGGCGAGTAACCGCTAATTTTCCATAAGGATCAAAAGCCATATGACACAGTTCTTTAACAATACGGATTAGCCCCAAAAAACAATAACTAATTCATGAAAGAGCAATCTCCTCACGCATTCGTCTGTCGTCATCTGACTATTTTCTCAGAGACAGTGATTATTTTCAATTAACCAGAATCGGAAACTTTTCTGTCTTTTATCACATATTGTTCATACAGGGTGTACCAAAAAGTAGTGATGAACGGAAGCTGAGAGGTAGAGGACCTAGAGGGCTATCCGAATCACCCCCATGTATGTTATGCGATTTTTCGTATTTTCGGAGTTAT
>CAJQZN010033903.1:0-16684 GCA_907164685.1 Colias eurytheme | reverse complement strand
TCCCATCGTTCATCCATGTCAAGAAAATTAATTTAGAAAAAAAAAAAAAATGGCGGTCTACAAACCCCGGGGTCGGTTCATCAATCATAGCAATTAAAATATCAAGTGTTTTGAACAGGTTGAGGAAGTGGACGAAATATTAGCGTTTCGTGAAAAAAAAATTTTAAATTAAATCTGTTTGGGTTAGCTTAACCTTTTTTTTTATAGCAGCTGTGGAACAGACTCGAACATTTTTCTTATACATATAATATTATGTTGTGTTTCTAAATAATTATGGCTTATTTTCAAATGTTTTTCTCACTTTTCCAACCATAGGTCATTTATAGCCTTAGTGGCTGAAAGATTAGAACATTTTATTCAATAAAGTTACATTGTTATAAGGTTTATTTGTTAAAAATAAGGAGGCTCTCTGATGTCATGAAAGCTAGAAAGCCTAAGCCTTTATAATTATTCCAATTTATTTTTAAGCTCACTGCGCGTTTGTCTATTTATAGAAGAACTAGTTTTCCGCCCGCGGCTTCGCCCGCGTTTTCAAAGGAAAACTGCATAGTTCCCGTTCCCGTGGGATTTCCGGGGTAAAACCTATTCTATGTGTTAATCCAAGTTACCCTCTATATGTGTGCTAAATTTCATTGTAATCGGTTCAGAAGTATTTGCGTGAAAGAGTAACAAACACACACACACACATCCCCACAAACTTTCGCATTTATAATATTAGTAGGATGATTTGTTTTTGAGGAAGTTTATTTTCGATAAACTCAAAAAACGATTTCGAAAAACTGAAGCTAAAAGAAAACGTCTCTTGTAATTTTTTAATAGTCAAACCCGTAGTTTATTAATCTTTCATGATAAATACAATTTAAAAGACTTTTTACATATAAAATTTTATGTCATTAAGGTAATTAAATTAGTAGTAAGTTTAATTGTTTGTCCGCAACTTAGCTAATAAACTCCAGTTTGGGAACAAAGCCAAGTCATCTTGCTGCACCGCTGTTGGTCCCAAAAGTTTTGCAGTAACATTGTGCTAATTGGTTAATCGATACATGTCGGATTGCTTGTATAGTGGGAATTAGTTAAAATGTCAAATGAAAGTTGGAAGCTCTGATAGTCTTCAGGATCGATTTTTACTTCTTTATTTTCTAATATTATAAATGTGAGTTTGTTTATTTTTGAAGTGTAACTTCTTTAGGCACTTTGACAGGAAAATTTCAAGGTCGCGTAAGGCTACGATTTTAGTATCTTTGAATCGTGTCAAAGAAGTTGCACTTCTGACAAGTGTGATCGGCACACTCGCTCTTTTTATATTATGTGTCTTTGTTTCATGTCGCAATGGAGATATTCAATGCTTCGATTTTTTGTCTAAAGATAGTTGAGAAGCTTGAGACAATAATTGGCAATTTTCCACGGAGAAACGTCTTATTCCCATAGGTATTTACTATGACTACGTGGATAAAGCTGTGAGTGTGAAGCTAGTATTGTTTATAGTAGATAACAAATACAAACATTGAAATTCAATTTTCAGGCCTCCTATTGTTTAGGTTAGTAATTATTACACCTCGCTGAGTTAAGTGCGGGCTTTATCATAGCTTTATTTGGCCATTATTGAAAGCATGCATTTATAAATCGCATAATATGTTTGATATGATCACCTCTGAGGCGTAAGCGTAGACCCAGTGGTCCTGAGTTCTGGGGTATTGAGTAACAAAAAATAAAAATACGTGTGTCACTAGAGGACTTCCGCGGTAATGCTATTGCATAGCATCGCATCGCTGTGCCGGTTGGAGTGGAGGCGTTAGGTTTTTTCGTAACGGAATTTTTACATTCGGTCCCCGCGCTTAAGGCCCGCGAATCCGCGATAGAAACTATGCAATAGCTTAAAAATAAATTCGCATAACGCTGATTACTTACTTGTACGTAAAGACAATCAGTTTGTGAAACAGATGTATCATACAAGGCATATTCCACAAGGAGAAATGGAAGTTCACATATGTATTGATTGATTGATTTTCTGAAGGAACAGGACCTGTAGACTGCATTTAAAACCATAGATACACTTTTTTTATTTCAAAAAGCGTTTAAAGCTCCATACAAATACGTCATAATTTAAAAGCTCAACCTAATAACAAATACAATTCACCTGTGTGAACACAGTTTATTCACAAGAGGCACATACAAAACCGACATTTACGCATAACATGATGATTTATTGGTCCCGTTCTGTTACGAGGAAATTGGCAAGTTCGGGAAACTCCCCTTAATTTTCCACCCAATACACATTATTTTAATGTCCGAAAGTGATGACGGTTTGCTTTCCATAGTTTGCTCTACAAATCCGATACTAATAATACACACCATAATATACATATATTATCGTGTTCACCATATTGATACTCTCTGATATTGTTCACGTCCAGAAATTTAAGAAGATGGCTTGTAACCATCTGATCTACCTCAGTGCGTTCAATGCGCTATGCATACATCCAGCAAATACAAACTTTGAATCTATTCAACGTCGTGATTTCCTCATGAACAGCGCTGGCTTGGATGAAACCCCTGGCACACCTTAATGGCGCATCCATAAATGTGCCATGCAAGTGCCTTACAAATGCCATGCAAATACAATGCAAATGCACGCTCGAGCTATTTTAAATAGAAAATATATAGTAATGAATATTTATAAATAAATAAAGAGACTTTTTAATTTATTTGTGTACTTTTTCTTGTTTTGAAAAATGTTTGTAGACCCTTGTAGACCACGCAACCTCACACGTCACTTTTAGATACGCGACTACTGTAGGGTTAATATTTATAAAATATTTCTTTTAACACTACATGCTTTGATTTGATTTGATTTAAGTGAACATTTGGATATAATTTTTTGTCAATACCAAAAATTATTTTCATTCCGTAAATTTCTTGAACTTTTAAATATGCGTCTCATCTTCTTTTATTATAAAATATTTTTTATTACAAGTGTAAACCATTACAACGTTTTTAAAACATAATAAAATTTCAAACGGTTTGACCTTAGTTGAAGTAATAACGCGTTAATTAAAAAAGCACTAACACAGCCGCTTGTTAAAATTATTGTTTTACTAAGTAACGTGTTATGCGGCGTTGTAAATTTCTAGTCTATGTTTAACATAGCTCTAAATATCTAGAATACCTTGGGAATTATTAATAATCTTACCTAATACTGAAAATAATTACCTAATAATGAAAATAATTTTTGTTGCATAATTTAGGTACGTAGAAGTAATGTTTATCTACATACATATTCGGCAGTGGGATGGTGAAAGATATTATTACTTATGTATAGTACTAACCATTTCAAATAAGATACTTAGGTAGATTTTATATACAGGGTGTAATCGTTTTATTAAAAAAAAATATTATAGCCATTTTACTCATTAGGTTAAGTACTTTCGATTTCAGTTTAAAGTTTTTTGATATCTGCAATAGTTATGGAATAATCGCTTGTGCACACTTAACGATTACACCCTGTATATTATGATGATACTCTACTCTATCGAAAAATGCCATGTATACCTACTTCTTCTTCAATGTTCGTTGCTTGCGTGTACATTCATGTGTGTTGCTTATTGTAAGTACAATTAATATAATTTATTTACTAATAATTAATTATTATTATTAAAACTTAAGATTTATTCTAGAAGAAACATACCTAAACCTATGTCTGATTTCTGTAATCTGATTAGATTATTATTGGTTCTTGTAAACTCAAGCAACCGAGAATGCTTCTTCGGAGAACATTGAATGAAAATGTCATTTTTCATTTGTCGCGTCTCAGTATCGCGTATTGAATATTGATATGCTGTCATCCACAAATATAATTTGCGGTAATAAGTCTTGGAAAAAGTAAATGGAAAAGTTGAGTGAATTAGCGATATTAAATGGAGTCATATTATACGAATATACCCATTTATTATAAGTGCATAATATATTTTGTTGATTTACCTATATACCTATACACCTATATACCTAAACTAGCTATGCCCCACGGTTTTACCCGCAATGGTCCGCTCCTATTAGTCTCAGAATGATGACTATAGCTGTATAGTCTATAGCTTTCCTCGATAAATGGACTATCTAACACTGAATTTTTTTTTCAAATCGGACACGTAACTAATTCCTGAGATTAACGCGTTCAAACAAACAAACAAATTCTTTAACTTTATAATATTAGTATAGATGTGAAAAAAGAGAGCATTCATGAAATAAATGTACTCCAAATATAGCAGGCATTAATGATGTAGGTATTTCGGTATCATCGTTACTTCCAAATACTTAAGTTACGGGTGTAAGTTACACATTAGCACTAAGTAATATTCAAGTAGAGACTGAGGAAGTTATTACGTCAGATGCCTCCAAACTAGGTTCCCAAAACTTAACATGTGGCTTATAACTTTGCCAAAAATAAATGTGTAGGGCTTTTTACGATAAAAAAAATTATAATTAACTCTTAAAAAGCTCTTCGACCTTGCTCCAAAATAACTTTCTCATTTGTAAGTTATTCCATTTTTTAACATCAGTTTTACTAATCGAATCTTTCATTATTTCAATGTATTTTAAGCTGTGTGCAGTTTTTGTAATAAGCATATATTTTTGTCTTGTTAATAAAATACAGGAATGATTATTATCGATTTAAATAGATGGAAATGGTATACTGAGTTTGCTAAAAAAAAACAACACGATACTCTATCTGTATCCTAATTCCTATCTCACTGTATCTATCTCATCACAAAGGAATTGGAAGAGCTAATGACCCATAAACCTACATAATTACACGGTCATCTGTCTCTTCTAGTCAATTTATATCCGTAACCAGCAGTAATGTCTTATTACGTTCAATTGTGAAGGCAGTGTGTTCTAACTGAATTTTATTGCAGCCTTATTTTAATTGCTATAAAAGCCTTGGGGTATAGTTTATGTTTATGTAAGCTCGAACTTAATTGAAATGTTGGATCACATTCTCTGGAAAATTTGCGAAGGAATATGACATACGTTGTCTTAATACAAAGATTTAAATATCTGGATATAAATAGTTATTCCATTAATTTTTAAATATTTTATGCATAGGTACTTCATAGTATTTTGGGTAAGTATATCAACTATTTTTAGTGGCTAATAAAATTATTTTCGATCCCATTTTCACTATGATGGGATAGAAGCTATTTATCTTATATTTTTTGTTTTGGCAGGCTAAAATGATATTCTCTAACTTACTCTCTGATTCCCAGGAATATCCTTTTCGAAGTTTCTTTTGATTCCAAAGGAAATTCCGGAAAACCTAATCAAGAAATTAATAAGTATTTTTCAATATCTACAAGCATTATTTCTCATATCGTCTTACAAAATCTATTATATCGTTTTCAGGTTTAATAGTGAATGAAACGAATCTGACGCAAGTTATAAATTCCAACGTGGAATTAGAATATGTACTAGAGCAATATACCGACTCAAATATTTGTTGAAAACATTAATTCGTTTAATCTCACACAATCAGCACTTTATCGTTATGAGGTACCTAAATTAATAATATATTTTGATGTGTAAACTATACCCTTCCAGAAAGTGAGTCGTTTTTATTTTATGAGTAAATATTTGGAAACTAGATTCCTAGTTTCGGAATATCCTCACATTCTGTTGGATACGGGCCACGGCACGCAATTTTGTAAGATCAACATATTACCAAAGTTAATTCTCTATTTTTTTGTCAATATCTCTTGAATTATTTACACATTTTCAGTATTTGAAAGTGAAACTTCTGTAGGCGCGTTGCGAGTACAATTTCAAGGTCGCGTCATGGCAATACCGTGATGTCATGGAGTAAGACGATGATTTTGGTATCTTTGAATCTTGCCAAACAAGTTTCACTTCTGACACGTGTGCATACACGCTCTTTTTTACTATATAGTATTCAAATATAACATATTCCATTAATTAATACAAAGGTTGTTTGAACCTTTAGCTATTTTCTTTATTCTAATAATATGATATTAGAGCCACACTTTAGTCCCAAGGCTCAGCGTCGTCGCACATTAATATTACATCGTCTCCATCTAATTTGATGTGAATATCATGATATAATTTTCATAAAAATTTAATATAATATGCGATAATCCTGGACATTTTTACTTATATTATTATTGAAACTATATGTACAATTTATGATAAAGATTAAATGAATTAATAAAGGACAAATAAATACACATCAGATAAAAGATATTTAAAATATTTATTACAAAAATATTTTACAATTAATGTTCCACTTCTAAACTAATCCTTAAAAGATATAGTCAAAACTGTAAATTTGAAATTGGGTTATAATAATAAGGATCCACAATGGAATACAGTAGATAACATCACTGTAAAGTCTGATTTTATTTGAAAACTTTGATTAGAGAGAAGAACTAGTGTAAAGTAAAAACTAGACAGAAAAATTGAGTTTTCTCTTATTCGGAGTGATTGTAAAGTTCCTGTATTTTGAAACGGAATACTTTTTGGCTTGAAATGGTATTTTTACATGCTTGGAATGTCGAGGAAAAAGATATGAGATTATCCCACCATTACACGCTGATTTTCTATGGGGTTGGCACCATCCCTTTCTTTTATGTATAGGACAATTTTAGAGTTTTTTTTAGTTCTTACTTTTTAAGTTTACTTTCTAAGCAAATAAAAAAGCAGTTTAAAGAAAGCGTCGTAAATCTGGTTGTTTATAAAAAAATCAATTACACAACAAAACACGATGAATGCATTAGACGCTACGAAGTATTGGCAACTGTCAAACTGTCAAAACACAACCGTAGCACGACCTTTAGGAAATATTGACACAGGCATTTCGCAAAATGACTGGTGATTAACCTGTCTCTGCGCGTCAGCGGTTGAAATTTTAATTTCCCTTCATGCCTGTGTTCAGTTATTGTTTTAGTTCGGGTCACGGAAACTTTTGTGCTTGGCACGCATAGTGTTATTGCGATATTGCACTTGCTTGAAGTTGCTGAGTCATGCATTTTAGATTTATATACCTATAGGTACTAGATTTACCCGATTGAATGGTCAATATGGATATTTACGATATTTGTTTGTAAATTTTTGAGACACAAATAGACAAGAGAATATAATAATTATTTACAATATAATTTCATAACAAACAGTTTGATTTCAATGCATCATTCAGTAATATTAATTAAATCTAAATCAAATGTGATGCCCTCTACGCGAATGAAGATTTTCATAGATTAGTATGTATTTGCTTATGCGTAGCTTCAGGTTACATTCATAAGGAATATTTTATTTTTATCGTTCTACGAAAAAGTAACATTATAATCTAAATAGCTTCTAATAAAAGTTGTTATGCGGCGTAGAACAACGTAGAACTAATGTCTAAACAAAATAACGGTCAGGTACTTATGTACCTAATTCTGAGTGAAGTGAATAAAGGTAAAACAGGGCTAATAATAGCTAACAAATAAGAATTTTACCGCAAAAATGTATACAATAGCCACTTAAGAGTGATTTACTGCTCTACGCAACATGTTTCCCTAAAACTTTAATTTTGGTTCGTGTGATGTTTAATGGCAGTTTACTTATAATGGAAACCTAATTGCTTACTGTTATTAAAGCTTCCTTTGATACGTAAATATAGGGCTAAGAAAAAGCCATAGTAAAATTTAATTATTTGGAACAAAAAAGACAATATAAATGTATCGTTTACTGCTATTAAATTTGCTGGTTTCGTCGCCATTTTGTAATTAATCACATCCTGAATCTAAGTCCTGAATCAACAAACTCACCAAATCCGCAACGCCGCATTTGGGATATATTTTTTACTTTTGTGTAAAATAAACTCATTCTATAGGTATTATTTAAACTAAATTAAATTTCTAGCAGTGCTCTACGAATATTAACCATGTAACTTTGATTTTTATTCTATTTTTTCTATTATACCTAAACAAGTATTAATTCACCATTCTTATAGTAAATACCTAAGTAGGTACTTAAAATTTATTTGAAATGAAATTTGAATGAAACCACCCCAAACTTAATTATAAGCTTCTGATATATTTTATATGTTTTTGGTTCCATTTATAGGCTCTTATTCCTTTTATTCGTCTAAATATAACTTTAATGAAGTTGACCTTTAAATCCGACTTATAATCTCAATTAGTGTTGATTTTCAGATTGATTAGAATAATTATGTCCAACTAGCGGTCCGCCCCGGCTTCGCCCGTGGTACATATGTATTTACGTTTTCTCTACATAAAAACCATCCTCGTACTTCAAGAAATATAATAAAAAAAGAATTATCGAAATCGGTTCAGCCGTTCTCGAGTTATGCGCTTACCAACACATTTTGCGATTCATTTTTATATATAAGAAGATTAACCTACGAAAAAGTCACCCACGTTTCCATCAACAAATAGTAACAAATAATTAAAAAAATAATTGTACCTTTTTGAAACTTTATTTAGAAGTCAATGTTTATGAATGATGTCTTTTTGAAATATAGCTGTTGTCTTGTAAATGGACTTGCAAATGTGCAACATAAATGTTTTGGATGAATGAAATCATTCTTTTAAGGCGAAATTGAAGTATTTTTCTATAGTTTCAAGTACAACCATTTACAGAAAGTTTCCCGTTCATTGCCTTATTTACAATTTCCTAACGTTTTTTGTATTACCTTATCTCTTATACAAAATTATTTTTCGATTTTGGGTCATAATTAATGTTGAATTTAGCTTATCTAGCGTGACTGGGTATGTACATATGAACATTATTAGCTTTAGTTCAGATATTTTTGCAATAAACATATTGTATCACGCAAAAGGCCTATAGAAGAGATTGTTTTCTATTTTTATTTGTAAATCGTATACGAAGTTTTTAGTCTCTACCTAGTATGTATTTTCATTGGTTCCAGTCAAGTTATATTTACGCAAAATTATTTGTGTTTGGCTGAATTCTGATCACAAACTATAACAACAAAAGATTATTAGTAAATAGATTTCAAATAGATCTTCCCTCTTGGTCTTTAACAAGAATTTAGCAAATGTATGATTTTTGAGCTTTATATTGCTGTATTAAATGATAAATAGATGAAAGAGAAGTCCGGCCGCGTAACTAGTTAACAAATTACAATACACGTACAAAAACCATAACAACATTATTGTTATTACTGGCGCTATATTATGCTTATTTGCATTTTTTATTTCTAGGCCAAACCAAATATCTAGATAGACTGAAAACCTATTATATAAACGGCGTAGACATGTAAGGAATATTAAAGAACAGACCCTTGTATTCGACCATAGTAAAATTGTATGCGTATATGATAGTATGAAAAATAAGACTAGCTTTCTCCTGTGTAGTTGTCTATATTTAATATGTATACGCCATGAGAATTGAGAGAAATACAAACGCTTGTATTCAAACTACTTATATGTTTTCGTATTTATGAGGTAAATAAAATAAGACTAGCTTTTTCCTGTGTCTGTATTTATTTTAATTATTGAGAAAAGCTAACGCAAAATTAAAACAGCCTAAAAACGCTACGGTATGTATTGTCCTAAGTCAACAAAGGGTCAGTAATGAGGAGGCCAATGAATTTGTATTAAAATACTTTTCAATGAGTAGGTAAATTGAATGAATATACAGAAATTACACATAATATCTACATAATATCATAAGAAATATAAAACAAAAATAACTCTGTCTATTCGTTACTTATTACGCCCTAACGGGTAGATGGATTTAAATGAATTTAGAACATAATATTAAAATATGTTTTTAATTGAAACATAATAAAATAATGGTAAAGACCTCGGTTTGCCCGGAAACAACCAAATAAATATCAAATCTTCGTTCGCAAACAAAACCAAAATCAAAATTTTAGCCACAAAGCTGCTTTAAAGCTTGTATTAAACCCAAAATAAATAAACAAATAAGGAAATTTAATATAGATGCTGTAAAGTACCTATTGTTGAGAAAAAAAACAATGAAGATCAATTGATAACTCATCAAAAAGTTTGAAACATCCCTCCGTTATTTATATAATATTAAAGCCTTATTATGCTATTATCTACGCTTACCTATATTTTATTACCTAAAAACTTTTCAAATTATGATATGAAATCGAAATCTAAAATCCGTACAAAGTAATTTCACATAATATTATGAAGAAAAAAAACAGAAACTTGTAACTTTAGTATGTAATATGAATCTATACTAATATTATAAAGCTAAAGAGTTTGTATGTTTGTTTGTTTGTTTGAACGCGCTAATCTCGGGAACTTCTGGTCCGATTTGAAAAATTCTTTCGGTGTTAGATAGCTCATTTATCGAGGAGGGCTATAGGCTATATACCATCACGCTACGACCAACAGGAGAGGAGCCACGGGGGTGAAACCGCGCGGAGCGGCTAGTATTATTTAATATGAATATGACCGATTTCAATGGCTCTGTCTCATTTCCCGATGTTGTATTATCGCAAAGCCACTACAATTCTTATATTATTAAAATTAAATTTCGAAAATCGATTTACAATTGGCAAAAATATAACCACGTTGGTTGGATATCCAATAATTCTACCTCATTCCATTTCTTTAGGTAAATCGATTTCATTAGTCAATTGGGATGCTCGAATAAGAATAGATATAAGCTCCGCTATACTTATATGTAAAACTATTACATATATTTTTCCATTTAATAAATTCTCGTAAATTATAAGTAAACATTTATTCAGAGTTATAGCTAATTCTAAATCTAATTGAAGATAAATAATGCTCAATAAAAACTAGTTCTCTCTACATCCATACTAATATTATAAATGCGAAAGTAACTCTGTCTGTCTGTCTGTTACTCAATCACGCCTTAACTACTGAACCAATTTGCATGAAATTTGGTATAGAGATAATATGATACCCGAGAAAGGACATAGGCCACTTTTTATTGCGAAATATGTACCACGGGCGAAGCCGGGGCGGACCGCTAGTATAAATAATATGTAGTAGTTAATAATATCAAATCTTTTTTATTTCTTACTTTTTCGTTTTTGAAGGCGAATGTTTTGAACGCAGTTATTTTTATTTAATACTTTTTAGTGTATTTTTCAACACGAATCAAACGAGCCCAAACTCGATAAAGTTGAGTCAATATATTACTAAGTACCTATGGCCACCTTCCGATTCCATCATTAAATCAGCTTCATGTCATGATAATGTTTCCTCGCTATCGCTATCAAATTTACATACGTATACATGTGCGTATACAAAATTTCAGCTCAATCGGTTACCGGGAAGTGAATCAAAGTTACTTGCTACATTTCAATTTAGTCATCGAGTACCTACAGACAAAAATACTCATAAAATCGAAACTACTGGGCCTATCCGAAAAAAATTTTATGGGACCAATTCGACACCATCACGTAAATCGGTTCAGAAACCTCGGAGTAATCGGTGTACATACATAAAAAAAATATATATATACCGGCCCAATTGATAATATCCTCCTTTTTTTAAAGTCGGTTAAAAACTCTAATCGCACGGAGAGCTTAATTTTCACAAAAAGCTCTATTCGCACAGAGAGCTTAATTTTCACAAAAAACTCTAATCGCATGGAGAGCTTAATTTTCACAAAAAGCTCTAATCGCACGGAGAGCTTAATTTTCACAAAAAGCTATAATCGCACGGAGAGCTTAATTTTTATTAAAAGCTCTAATCGAACGGAAAGCTTAATTTTCACAAAAAGCTCTAATCGCACGGAGAGCTTAATTTTCACAAAAAAGCTCTAATCGCATGGAGAGCTTAATTTTCACAAAAAGCTCTATTCGCACGGAACGCTTAATTTTCACAAGAAAGCCCTAATCGCACGGAGAGCTTAATTTTCACAAAAAACTCTCATCGCACGGAGAGCTTAATTTTCACAAAAAGCTCTCATCGCACGGAGAGCTTAATTTTCACAAAAAACTAATCGCACGGAAAGCTTAATTTTCACAAAAAGCTCTAATCCAATGGAGAGCTTAATTTTCACAAAAAGCTCTAATCGCATGGAGAGCTTAATTTTCTCAAAAAGCTCTTTTCGCACGGAAAGCTAAATTTTCACAAAAAAGCTCTAATCGCACAGAGAGCTTAATTTTCACAAAAAGCTCTAATCGCACGGAGTTGTTTTCACAAAAAGCTCTAATCGCACGGAGAGTTTAATTTTCACAAAAAGCTCTAATCGCATGGAGAGCTTAATTTTCACAAAAAGCTCTAATCGCACGGAGGGCTTAATTTTCACAAAAAGCTATAATCGCACGGAGAGCTTAATTTTCATTAAAAGCTCTAATCGAATGGAAAGCTTAATTTTCACAAAAAGCTCTAATCGCACGGAGAGCTTAATTTTCACAAAAAAGCTCTAATCGCATGGAGAGCTTAATATTCACAAAAAGCTCTATTCGCACCGAAAGCTTAATTTTCACAAAAAAGCTCTAATCGTATGGAGAACTTAATTTTCACAAAAAGCTCTAATCACACGGATAGCTTAATTTTCACAAGAAGCTCTAATCACACAGAGAGCTTAATTTTCACAAGAAGCTCTAATCACACGGAGAGCTTAATTTTCACAAAAAGCTCTAATCGCATGGATAGCTTAATTTTCACAAAAAACTCTCATCGCACGGAGAGCTTAATTTTCACAAGAAAGCCTTTATCGCACGGAGAGCTTAATTTTCACAAAAAACTCTCATCGCACGGAGAGCTTAATTTTCAGAAAAAGCTCTCATCGCACGGAGAGCTTAATTTTCACAAAAAAACTCTAATCGCACGGAAAGCTTAATTTTCACAAAAAGCTCTAATCCAATGGAGAGCTTAATTTTCACAAAAAGCTCTAATCGCATGGAGAGCTTAATTTTCTCAAAAAGCTCTATTCGCACGGAAAGCTAAATTTTCACAAAAAAGCTGTAATCGCACAGAGAGCTTAATTTTCACCAAAAGCTCTAATCGCACGGAGTTCAATTTTCACAAAAAGCTCTAATCGCATGGAGAGCTTAATTTTCACAAAAAGCTCTAATCGCATGGAGAGCTTAATTTTCACAAAAAGCTCTAATCGCACGGAGAGCTTAATTTTCACAAAAAGCTATAATCGCACG
The DNA here is from genome assembly GCA_907164685.1 of Colias eurytheme. Classification (NCBI taxonomy): domain Eukaryota; kingdom Metazoa; phylum Arthropoda; class Insecta; order Lepidoptera; family Pieridae; genus Colias; species Colias eurytheme. The sequence goes on along the minus strand of CAJQZN010033903.1, from coordinate 3,537 downwards.
GAGAGCTTAATTTTCATTAAAGGCTCTAATCGCACGGAGAGCTTAATTTTCACAAGAAGCTCTAATCACACGGAGAGCTTAATTTTCATAAAAAGCTCTAATCGCACGGAAAGAAAAATTCACTAATAAAAATAACTGCATTTAAAACAACCGACTTCAAAAACAGAAAAGTAAGAAATAAAAGGATTTGATTGTGGATTTGATATTATTAATTACTACATATTATTATTTTATATGTGCTATTTATTAAAAAGGTTTGATGTAGGTGCACGGGCTTAATACTAAGTGCTTAATGTTCGGCACCGACTTCAAACCTATTTAATAAATAGCACATCCATACTAATATTATAAATGCGAAAGTAACTCTGTCTGTCTGGTTGTTACTCAATCACGCCTAAACTACTTAACCAATTTGCATGAAATTTGGTATGGAGATATTTTGATACCCGAGAAAGGACCTAGGCTACCTTTTATTGCGAAATATGTACCACGGGCGAAGCCGGGGCGGACCTCTAGTAGAGAATATAAGTTAGATACATAGTTACATCTAGGATATAAAATTTCCAGCAACCAAATTATTTTACTGCGAAAATATTGTTATAAGTTACTTTAAAATACTACCTATCAATTCCAAGCACTTCAAGCCTCGCTTCATCGAATTGAAATAAAGTAATCTTTAATAGGTCACAGATTACAAATCGCTTAAATTCCAAGGGCCGTTACCATGATTTATAGAAGATTTGTAGCATCGTAAAAGAGGGAATGAAGTGAGTACATAATTTTTATACAGAACATCTGGACTGAAATGTATTTGCGATCAAAGTGGAAGTTTGATTATAAACATTTTTATGGATTGCGATGTGAAAAACAAATTATGAGTAAGTATGTACTTGAAAAAGGGAGTGAGTATACGGGAAGGTGTTTCAGCGTGGAAAATTTATATAGGCACTGGAGGGAAATCCACTATCTTAGCCGTATTTTCGAAAATCTTTATATGCAGTTCTATTAATTTTTTAGATTTTATTAAAATAAAGGAATGTTTTCTTTCTGCAAAATTTGCTATCTCCAATATATCAAGTGCTTTCCCTCCAGAACCCATTGAAAATTTCCACCGTGTATATTATATTATGTAATACATATTATGTATATTGCATTGTCTATGGGGTGTTCCCTTCTAATGTGTCTTCTGTATAATGAAGGTATAAGATAGATGATAACGTTATCTACATTGGTAAATGGTAACCCTAACCGCATTGTTAATTTGTTAGTATATACCACAAGATGAAAATCTGTTTAGCTGTTAAGTGAAATTTTTTTGGCAAGATTCAAAAATTTACTCCAGGACGTGACGGTATTGCCATGACGGGACCTTGAAATTTTACTCTCAACGCGCCTAACGAAGTTTCACAAAAAAAACCTATAAGGATTGTAAAAGTTTTGATACAGATTCAACAATGACGCATATTTATTCACCAATACAAGGAAAAACAAAGCTAAGAACTAAGAAGATAAATAATAAAATTATATCCAATATCAGAATTATAAGCACAACAACAATTATAATAACGTCGTTTAATTTCTTATTGATTTTTCTTGTTTTGTTTCCAAGGGCCACCCTTTCTTTATCAAGCGGTATGAATGAAAACAAACCTTTATTACGATGTATTTTGTATATTTTAACGCTCATCCATACCATTACATATCTCTTAGAGTGGGTACTTTGCGATTTTATTCCTCTACATGATTTTAGCTGGATTAGAAAAGGAAGTTGGAGCCGAAAATGTATTTTTTGTTTGCTTTTTGTTTTGTCTAATTTTGTATGAAAAAATTATTGCACCTATCCAATTCTTCCCTACCACTGGTATTTTAACTTTTTTATCTCTCCGTTTACAAATTCAAATACAAACAATACAATTTATGGTACACTAGGTATATATAATATCTTTTTTATTTAATCTGACATATATTACTACAAATAAGCGTACTAATCTATACTAATATTATAAAGCTGAAGAGTTTGTTTGTTTGTTTGAACGCGCTAATCTCAAGAACTTCTGGTCTGATTTGAAAAAAATTTTCTTTGTTAGAAGATAGCCCATTTATCTAGGAAGGCTATAATATATCATCACGATAAGACCTACAGGAGCGGAGAAATGCGGGCGTAATTTTAACCGCGAGCACACCCCGGACACTCCATACAAAATTATCGTTTTGACAGTCACACTGTAGAGACTGCAAATGTGTGTGTTAACGCTTTATGGTTGGCATATTTGTGACTAGCGTAAAAAAAATTCGCGTTTTTCTGATGAAATACATCCGTAAACAGAACAATATCTAACCATTTTCTACGAAAAACGATATAATAAAATTACTTTAAGTCAATTTGATTAATGTTGTCAATCTTCGTTGCGTATCGTCCCTGTAGAAAAATGTGGACCATTTTATGACTGATCGTGCGGGGTGAGGTAAGTGTTTAATTTTGGTGGGAGACGGAAAGTGTCCGTTCTGTAGCGTTTAGCTACTGTTATGTATTCTGTGCCGCGAGGCACAGCTAGTTAATAATTATAAGGTGATCTTAGATTGTTACCTATAATAATTGTCAAAATAATCTGACAAACCTACATTGTCCATTCAAAGTCGAGCATGTAAATCATACACAAATATCGTACATTATTACTGTAATATATGGATATCCACCCTTTCATAACAAAGGGTAATGATGCCTTTACTTCTCATTCAGAAGGGCTTGATACTTCGTCAGCTTTTCAGCAAATAAATACGTAAAAAGATTTAATGGACTTCACAATATAAATATTTTTCATTGAATATATTTTTAGATACAGTTCATCAAAAGAAGAATATTGTAATGCATACCTACATTTTAATTTCCAGAAACCCAGTTACCTATATGTATCGAAATAGCTTCGATGCTATGAATTAGAAATTTTGTTCACTGAGATTCTTTTCATAGATTTTTCGATGTTTACTTGATGTTTACTCTACAGGTTAATAATTAGGATTTTTTTACTCTACCTATAGCCTGTATACGTGAGAAAATGATGTTTTTACTTTTTACCAATGAAATATTAAGGTTTAATCATGATAGACAAATAAAATAATCTTTATTTATTTATTTATTTATTAGACACACCAATAATGACTCAATTAATACAATTTACAGAAATACATTAATAATTATTTCATAAACTGAATTGGCCATAAAGCAGGCGTATACAACAATAATTATAAAAAAATGTCTTAAAATTTTTCAGTTTTAAAAGTCTAAAAATACATAATCAAATTTATCATCCATTGACAAAAATGATAACATGATTAAAATTTTGTAATTTTAAACATCCATGAAATAAAAAATATATAAAATTCAATTAAAACATGGCAATTCAATTAACACATAAAATACAATACAAATTAATAAAAACACATAAAACACATAAAATAAAATATGTCAAATACATCAAATACATCAAAAATACAACACAGTCACTGAATAAAATTTACTATTTTATTTTTAAAACT